>CM055657.1:6122684-6141960 GCA_029378335.1 Agrilus mali | reverse complement strand
AATTACTATTTTTTTTTGTATTTATGAAGAATGTAAGTATGGAATATGTAAAATAACGTTATGTTTAAATAAAAGCTTTTTATATAACTGAAATATTTCGAGTTACTTATAGAAAATTCAAAATTTTGTCTTTTTTTTTAAATATCTCACAAACTAAAAGGTATAATCTACATTTCTATGTACATCATTATTGGGCACATCAATAAGCAATTTGGCCCCATTTAACCGCCACTCTTACGGTTTAGGATATCCCAATGATGTGCATCGAATTTAAATCACCGTCTATAGTGCCGAAAGGTTACTGTAAAGTCTTTATGCATGAATGAAGTTATTATGATTCATTAATATTGAACTTAATTTTTATTATTTTTGCAAATTTCTCCATAAGTGATAACATAATAAGCAAATTTCCCAAAACGATCAGACTCAAGTTTGTTTTAAGTTCGGTACATCTGAATTTTTAATAGATATATTGTTTCTGAGGGTCCAAAAGCAACTTTTGCAAACTAGAGTAGGTATGTATGGATTAAATTTGCAATGGAAAATTCACCACTGGAAAATTTTTGGTAATTTACAATATCCAAGACAATGACAATTGTTTAGTTTTAAATTTGATAACACTATTTGGCTTATACCATTGATACGAAATTTTAATAGCTATTTAATGGCATACAAAAAAAATTAAAAGGGCGTAACTCAGAGATGCTGCCTCTCGGCTCAGCAGGGAAGTATTTTAGTAACATCACAGTGTATATCTAATGGTACCATGCATTTGACGCAAATAAAAGTAAATACGAAAACCAACCAAAAATAGAAATGCGTACATGCAACCCAAATTCCTGCTTTAAATCTTTTTAAAATAAGTAACAGTCTGCAGTATATGCAACCGGAACGACGAGCTAAGTTTAATCTGAAAAACTGAAACGTACGTATGCAACCCAAATAACTAGAATATTTGAATAGCAGAAAAATATGCTAATATTTTTAAAAAACAAGCTCCTGAAACGCAACAAAAAAAGTTGAACATTTTAATTTTAACCCTTAACATTTGCTAAGAGGTAGAAGTGTATTTGCTTTCAAAACTGTTATTAGTGTCCTCCCTTTTTAAATTTCAATCTATCTAAAAAAGAATTCTATGTATTTGCCTAATACATATCTATTAAAAATATAATTTCCGAAAAGATTTTATAATTATACATCTTTAGTATTAAAGTTGAAGTTGAATACAAACTATTACTACGAATAATAAAAATCACTTTATCCATTTAAAAGAAATCATAAATATCAAGATTACTATGCTTTTTTGACATATCACATTTATGTGAAATTCAAACTCATCTTAATACTGTTACTTAAGTTTTTCATAGATTTAAGCTGTAATTATTATATTTGTACCCTTTTCTCAATAAAAATGACCGAAAGAGGGACCTAAACTATATCTAATCACAAAGATAAAGGAGATGGTGAAATAAAACTGAACAAAGTGAACACACTCCAAAATCTTAAAAACCCTTTTCATAAAATACACAAAACCAAAAACTACCTAACAATGGGAATTATTTGTTGGAGTGTTCTTAGTATTTTCGTTGCAACCCTTGCAGGAAAAATCGTAATTTATTAAAATGTACTTACACAAAGAATTTAGTTTTATTGATTGTACTCCAATCGACTTTTCTCAACTAAAATTGCTTATTTTTTTTATTTTTTCTAAATAAAACTGAGATAAGCATCCTTTGTAAATTTCTGTTTATTGTTAGGAAGTAGTAAACACAGTTGTGCTGATTATAGTAGTATCAACCACATCTATACAGATGTATATACATATGCAGCTACAGCTACAATAAACATGTATTTCACAAGCCATGCCACAATAAATTTTTATAAACTTTATTTCACATTGATTTTCGACACGTCTATTCACACTTGAAAATGTGTACAAAATTCATACACAAAACATAAAAACTATCAACTATAAGCTTAAGGAATAACTATTTATGTAGCAATAATGAGGATATATTAATAAGTATTACATATAAGAAAAAATTAACCAAAAAGAACTATTACTTTCCCTCTACTTTACTTATGCTTGATTACTCCTTTTACATTTCCGGTGTATTGAATCGGTATAGTTTTTTCCTCATTACCATCGGCATTTATCTTTGGTGCAGTGATACTCAAAACACCATCAGACGATAAAACAGGCTTCACCTTGCTTAGGTCGTAATCTTCTGGAATAACATATCTTCTTACAAAATGTCTTAAAATGTATCCATGTTCGTCAGGTTTCTCTACATGTTTACATTCAATAATCACAGTGTCTCCAGATAACGTGACTTTTATTTCATTAGGTTTGAAGTGTTGGACATCAATATTCACTTCAAATCTGTCTTTGTCCTTTTTAACGGTGGATCCAGATTCTGAAGGTACAAGAGTCCCACAATAAGGATCAAGACTTTTTGACGGGCCAGATGTATCCCAAGGTATTTGTGACATATTGGTTTGTAAATATCTTCTCTCCCATGGTGTTAATGGTTCTGGGACCAATTCTTCGTCGTTTAAACGAATTCCAAAATAAGGGTCTAGGGCTCCTGATGGACCAGACGAATGCCATGGTATCAAGGGCGTGTGACCATGTAAAGCACTTCTTCTCCAAGGTGGTAATACTAGAGGAGCCAAATGTTCATCAGACAGACGAAGACCAAAAGAAGGATCTATGGCTCTTGATGGACCAGATGTGTGCCAAGGTATTGCCATTTTCGTTTATTTGTTTATATGTAGGTAAATGGATCTTGTCTCAGGACTTCAGTCTTAAAATAAATAAACAAACTTGTTATTGTAACACGTTATTACTCATGGTAATTGGAATGTTGTGAACAACTCTGTAGTTTTTTTTTGTTATGGTTTGGAAATACGTTAAAAACTTTCCAGTGAAGTCGCGCGCCTACTGAAATTCTTATTGAAACGACCATCGTATTCACGTCATCACGTTAAAAAAAAAAACCGTCAAAACAATAATTGACAATAATCAAGACATGATGTGTGCTATCTGCCTACGTGAGTCGAAAAAGTCGCCTTGCAATTGGTCGTCTTGTAAAAGTATGGATTCCGCAATATAAATCAATATAAATAGAGGTGGAATGCTAATTTACTAATAAATTTATTTTAGACAGCTATGGACTCAGTGAACCCCAGTCTTTCTCATACAGATACTTTAAATTTTCCTGTCCCTGTCAACATCAACTCCGTCTCTCGGTTTTAATTTTAATCACGCGTCTATGGCGTACATTTATTTGACGCGGATTGTTTTTTGACCTTGAACACGGTATACATACTTGCACAATTATATGATTATAAATATGTGCTATTTCTATTAATCAAGATTTTAAATTTAAGATATTAAATTGAATAATTGTTATCTCACGTTTAATGTAGAATAAACAAATACACTTATTATTTTGCTTCCACTTCTTCGAACAACTTCGTACTGATCACTGATGAGCTGCTCGCCGGTATCGGCTTTTATATACCTATTTTGGCGAGAGCATGTAGAATATTCTAGAGAAGTCGCGCGCCTACTGGAATCCCTTTGTTCATCAAACAGTGTAGAGAAATGTTTATAAACAGTATGATTCATTCTAGGTGAATACACTAGTTCTGATATTGTATTTTTAAATCGGTTTATTTAATTGCACAAAATAGAATTCAATTTGGTACATATCGTGTATGAGAAGATTACAAAAGATCTGTCGTTATTTACTTAATAACGAAACCTGAGGATAATAAGTCGTAGCGTTTTTCTTTTTTGTTCAAGTAGGTATAATATTAAAAATCTTCAGTTTCTACATTTCACATATATTTATATACATATACATATTTTCCACATTAAATACAACAAATTTCGATGTCTATTTAGGACAATCATTTTCGACAGAAAAATTTCAATGCATTTATAGGAGCTTCTTCATCATTCCCAATACCTATTGCAAGTGTTTGGTGATGATTGGTTAAAATCATGATCGTTAATCATGGTTAAAATCATGATTAACGAAAGGAAGTGTCAATAAGCTAAGAAAAAAGGGACCCCAAAATATGACAAAAAATTTAACTGTAGGTACCTATTGTGTTATATTCCTCATTATTTCAGTAAAATATAGGACATTAACGCTTTCTTCACGAAAAAAATCGATAAACTCGGGTGAAAATTGCTGTTTTTTTTTTTAAATTGTACTCTTCTGTACTATCTTTCATTTTTTTTTTATTTGTGTGTCCACGTCTAATGAACAACATGTAAAGAACTCATCATGCTAAAAAAATTAACTTAAAAAAGTGTGGCTGATGTCTAAAAAAACTCGATATAGTAAAAAGAAAGAGTACAATTTTCCAAAATAATTACAGTTTGTCAATTATTCTTATACTCTTCCATTATAGAAAAGGCTAAGAAAAATGAAAAACATGTAAAAATGAATCTAAAATTCAATGGTAGTGATAGTACCTACCCATTGAAGTTTAACTTGAGACAAAATTTTAAATAATGTAACAACAAATGTATTATAAATAGAAAATATTAATAATATAAGTAAAAGCTATATTTGCCCTTTTTCTGCATTTACCACGTAATAAAGTGTCTTGATAACGATCTTTGAATAATAATGGAACAATGCAATTAAACGCGCCCCAATAAGTAAATGTTTGAACATTCGAATTTTGTAGGCATTTGTTGTCATTGTGGATTTTTTTGAGAGAGAATAAGGTCCTTACACAAAAAATTTTTATTTTACTTATTATACAGTGTTATTCACGCTATACGGCAGGGGCAAGGAATGCAACCTGATTAATTTAAATGGAACGCCATATTTTTTAACATACCAGGAGATGTATTTTTTAATTACCTATCGATATGTATTAGGGTCTTCATAAACTAAGTCTTCTTCAGGAAACGCTAAATAATTGTTTTTTTTTGCGCCATTGTGAGTTTTTTAAATAAATGTTATAAATCATATGTATCAACTAATCAAGTAACATAAAAAAACAAAATACTTATAACAGGTGTTCGAAATGTCGACCATCGATTTCCAGCCGGAAATTCTTTTGTCGAATACTACATTACAATTGTTATTATTTGAAGTAAAGCATTCCAACATGTACAATTTGCCGTAATTTTCAGAAGACTTTTTTAGTTCAAAATATTAAATGAAAAAAAGGCAAGGGTAAAGTAGAATAATGTTATTTTTGTTATTAATGCTTCAAAACGTCGAATGCAACCCCTTATATTATAGATCATTTTCATATAAAATATAACTTTTCAACTAAAGCATAGCTAATAACCATGGTCCCAAATTAAAAAAATACATCTTTTGCTTAAAACTCGAAAGTGCATGATTTTTTTAATATTATCCAATGCCTATATTCTACATAAAAAAAGGGTACAATTACCTAAAAAGGCCCTTTTGTTAATTTTTCTCATGAAGGAAACGTAGTCACTTTTAATTTATCGACGCGTTAGTTAAGTTAGTGTTCTGCATTTTACTAAAATAATGAGGAATATAAAAAAATAGTTACTTTTTGGCATATTGGGATCATTTTTCTTAGTTTATGGATACCCCTTCTTTAATGAAACCAATCCTTTTTGAGTTGGATTTACTATAGATGTTAAAATAAGGACAATTGCCTAAAGAAAAGGAAGCGCTCGTATTTATGGAAGATCGAAATTATTCACTACGAAACAAGTAATGCTTATCATGTAATAAAGTACGTAAAATCTAAAGGAGTCAATTGTTTTCGAATGCAATTTCAAAAAAATTTGTCAGAATGAATACAGAGTTTCTTCTACCAATCATAACCATTCAATTTAACTTAAATAATCAGGAACGGTACGTAAATATAACAAAAATTATAATAAGGGAGCAACCAAAAGTTTATTACTACACGTGGGCGTGCGTAGCCATCAGGGAGCCCTACCCCTTCCCCCCATACCAAGCTGTCAATTTTCTAAAAATCCTCCATGATTAATATTATAATTTTTTTTTAAACAGTATATCCTGACTAATCGATATACCTACCTAATAGATAAATACTAGCTACAACACAAGACAACAAAGTTTTCTCAAAATTTCTATGTAAAAATTTTAACAAAAATAGATAACAACGTAAACGGACATTGGAAAATCAGAAAACAGAAAAATAACGTTCAATATTGTAATTCTTTCCTGAATGTATTTCTTCAATCTAATAATACGGCAATTATTTCAGTACCTATTGTAAAAACTGAACTTTTAATCAGATTATGTAATATAGTAAATGTTTTTTTTTAATTGCTGTAAGTATTAACAGAACAATTGAACAGAAAAATATTTTTTGTAAATATCTATTTCTGTGCATCAAATCAAAATATAATTAGATATGTATTTCAAACCAAAATATATTTTAATTGTATCTAAACAATCCACAAATAAAATCAAAAACAAACCTATATTCTAATAAAAATAAGAAATAGCTTTACATTTACAAAAACAATTCTCTTTTATAAATTTTGTACTTTTGGGAGAGTGCACAAGAATTTAATTTATTAATTGCAATAGTTACGATACACATTATAATAAGAAGACAATAAAAAAGTCTTGCACTTAGCACTAGTTTTGTAAATGTTAAATAACAAATTAAAATAAGTGAAAAACATACCCTAATTCGTTCAAGAAGCATTGGTTTCGATGCACGGAATTTTAAACATTTCTTCACATTTTCAAGAATAACGTTGTTTACGCGATGATAAAACAACTAGAACTGAAAACTATGGAAACTAGTTGCTTGGCCTCTCTATGAAACAACATACGACTTTTACTGACCTTCACCGATAAAATAGTCGCAAACATTAACACAAATGGATATACATATTTACAATTAAAAAATAAAAATCGTCAGATTAAAATAAAACCGTACTGCACAACTATACAGGGTGATATTAATAATTAAAAATATGAAAAACACAAGTTTCAAGAACAAATTTATTATATTGCACTACAATATTGTTTCACCACACAGTGGCTTCATCAGGTGATGAAGCCACTGTGTGGTGAAACAATATTGTAGTGCAATATAATAAATTTGTTCTTGAAACTTGTGTTTTTCATATTTTTAACTATGGATATGTTTCAACGATTAAAAGCTGATACTCTAAATAGTGATATTAATAAGTTATGGTACAAAAACACATAATAATAAAAAATAGTAGTTACGAGGAAAAAAATGTTTCAATAAATATATTTTATAATTATACAGTGTTTCACCTTGATAAAATCCGTATTTTTTAACGGAACGCTCGATTTCATTTTCTTTTTTTAAAAATATTCCACTTAAAAAGCTTATTCAGTGATGGTGCATATTTTTAATGTATGCCCTTTGAAAAAATTCCAACATTTGTGAGCACAGGATAAAATATTTTAGTTAATACAGGGTGTTCACAATAATAATATATCGACTTTTTTCGATTTTCGAATAAATTTTCGTGTTTTTTAATAAATATAAATATGTTTTTCTAACTTCCTTTGGAAATGACAAAAAAACCAAAAAAATTTTTAGAAAAGTAAAAATAACAGGTCACATTTAAAATTTCTGAGTTGATGATGGTACTATAAAGACGAAACGTTGCACGGAAAATTATAATAGCATCAGTGTACCGAGTTAAATAAAATGTAATGATAATATGATCATTATTTTTCAATAGGTCTAATTATAACTGAAATATTTGAGAGGCAGGAAGAGTAAAGAGAAAGAGGAATTGAGATGGAAGGGGAAGTTGATAGAAAGTGTTAAAAAATATAGATACTTAGGGTACATACGAGCAGAAAATAATAAGGACGAGGTACACGTAAATAATCAAGCAGCTAAAGCTAATGCATTGCAAGGGAAAATATGGGGAATAGGGAAGAAACTATGTAGAAATAATTGGGAAAGAAGGATACTGCTTTTTAAAACGTTAGTGAAAAGTATAGTTTTTTTATGGAGTAGAGATATGGGGATGGAAAGGGTACAGAGTAGTGGAAAATATCTATAAGAAGTACATAAAATGGGTGCTGGGCTTAGATAGAAGTACCCCAGATTACATCTTAAGAAGGGAAACAAAATGTGGGAAAACGGTAGAAGATGCAAGAAGGAGGGCGGTAAAATATGAGGAAAAATTGAGAGAACTAGCGGAAGGGGACTTAAGAAAAGAGATATGGAAGAAAAAGGTATTAGGGATAGGGACAAAAAATAAATATGATGTGGAAAGGGAAAAGGCATTAACAGAAATGAAATAAGCATAGAACAAATGGGTGAATGGAGAAGAGAAGGATTGACAGAGAAAACCACGATCTCAGCCACTCAATGATTTAAAAACAAATTCAAATAAACATAAAAATCAAAATATCAAATCCAAGTAAATCACAAATAAATCAAATATCCAATGTAGAAATAAATTCAGATAAAACACAAATAAATCAAAATATCAAATATAAAAAATAAGTTCCAGTGAAAAACATGTAAATCAAAATATCAAATATAAGAAGTAAAAGTAAAGTAAAACACATGAAAAATCAAAATAACCGATGTAAAAATCAATTCAAGTAAAACCACAGGTAAATCAAATTCCAGTAAAATTGTAAATCAAAATATCCAGGTAAAAATCAATTCAAGTAAAACAGGTAAATCAAAATATTAAATTCAAATAAAATGGTAAATTAAAATATCAATGCAAAAATAAATTCAAGAAAAACACGAATAAATCAAAATGTCAAATCCAAGTAAAATGGTAAATCAAAATATCCAGATAAAAATAAATTCCAGGGTAACACATGTAAATAAAAAAATATCCAATGCAAAAATAAAATCAAGTAGAACACAAAAAAATCAAAATATCCAGTGTAAAAATAAAATCAGGTAAAACATGTAAATTGCAGGGTAAAACCAACACAAAATAAAATGCACATAAAAATAATCAATCAATAGGAAAATTCAATAAAACACATATAAATCAGGGGACACAAATACACATAAAAAGGTAAAAACACAATAAGACAAAAACCCAATAAAATGTATGTAAAATAATCAATAAGAAATTGTTGTAAAATATAATTAAAAATTCTCAAATAAAATGAAATCAAAAACAACTTGGAAAAGATAAATTAAATTTTGTAGTTTTCAGGCTCAACAAAAATGAAACATAATTTGTGTAATAAAATTTAGAAAAACTTATGAAAAATTCACAAAATGTAAATCCCCCCAAATTTGATTATAATTTCCGAATGTTTAATAACTTTTGACACAATTTGAAATTCAACCCCTACAAACAGCAGCACATTTCAAAACCAAAAACATATTTGTTAGTTAATTTATGAGTCTGGAGTCCAGTATGGAAGCAATCCAGATAACGTTGAAAATAAAAATGTGATTTGGGCATACGCAAAACAAATAAATAAAGTCTGGAGTCCCTAAGGAAGCAATCCAGATAACGTTGAGAATAAAATAAAAATATGTGTATAAAGTACAAGTTGCGTAAATACTCCCAAAATCACCACGGGAGAAAATATTAGTACTTACAACAAGGCATTTCATACTTAGATTGAACCACAAAATGTTTTACCCCTTCCGAAAATATACACAAATTACTAAAGGATGAAAAATGAAATATTAATGTTAAGCCTGAAAAACCTTTTAAGTGAAATAATTAAAAAAAAATAAATTTAGTAAGATTTACCTGAATTGAAAATATTTTAAAATTGTAAATTATTTAATTTAGTATGATTTACCTGAATTGATACTAATTTAAAAATGTAATTTATTTAATTTAGTAAGATTTACCTGAAGTAAAATTAATTTAAAAATGTAATTTATTTAATTTAGTGAGATTTACCTGAATTGCAAATATATATAAAAAAAAATTAGTTTATTTAATTTAGAGAGATTTACCTGAATTGAAATTATTTTAAAATTGTAGTTTATTTAATTTAGAGAGATTTACCTGAATTGTAATTATTTAAAAATTAATAAACAATTGAACAGAATTCCTATAGTTATAAAAGAAAATAATAAACAGTGAAATTAAATTTGAAACAATTAAAATTATAAAAATTATAAAACAAAATAATATTAATTTAGAATAAAAAAAAGTAATTATCATACCTGTTAGAAATGTAAGTAATTAATCCAATTTGAAACAAAAACTCAAAAACACAGAAAACTCAAAAATACACAAAATACAAATAAAGACACAAAACAAATTATAATCTCTGATTTTGAATACGAATTGAAATAAATTTAATTGAATTGAATATGATTGTTGAAATCTGAATCAGAATTGAATATGAACCAGGATTGAATATATCGAATTGAATTGGAAACAAAATTGAATATATCGAATTGAATATGAACCACGATTGAATGCCTTAAAAATCACCTCGCAGCCCTTTTAAAGACTCGTACTAATACGTCATCAAAACCAATCGAACCCACGCCGCATCTAAAAAAAATTCCCACAGGAAATCGATCTACGAGACAAGTAACAAAAATTTTATCGAAAAGGGGACATGTCTCACGTCAGCTCAAGAGTATTTATGGTTATTGCACCCTATGTGTGCGAAACGCCTGAACACCAACAGAAATTAGGCAGACCCCACAAAAAAAAACTGTGGTTGTTTAGTTTATTTTACTCACTTAAAATGCAAGTAAATATTCAGAAAGCTATCAGAAAATTTAACAAATAATTTTGTAATACCATGATCGAGAAACTATATAAAAAAAATTTTTTTTTTTTTTTAAAGAAGCGTGCGTAAAATATTTAAAGGATTAAAGATGACCATTGGATACCACAGAGCGCCCCTTTGAAGATTGGTTTGGAGATGCAGATGGTAATCTGTCAGTGAGAAACCGGTCTTCAATTTTGAGATTAGCACGGGCAACAGAAAAGGGTAATTTTGGCTACCGGAAAAGAAACAGTTACAGAAGGGTGGAAAACGAAACAAAATTTAGATATTGTTGATAATAGCCAAAGATGATGTCATCTGTGTAAACTTCTGGTTGTACTAATTTGGGTAATTGTTGTAAAGGATGTATGAAAACTAAAATGTCAAATAGTTGAAGGTTTGCCAACGTCTTTGTCTGAAGATGATCTAAGACAGTGCAATTAACTTGAAGTGAGAAAATCAATGGTTGAAGAAAAGAGTTGTTGATTTGATGTTCACGGATGTTTTTGAAAGAAGTACGTAAATTGTGGCGATTGTTAAGTTCGAAAAATCCAGCTATATAATCAGAGGTACGAGATATTACTAGGTATTGGTTGATTGTCGGAAATTTAAGAAGTATCAATTAAACCAGGAGGGAAACGGGACAAAGTATCAGCAACGATGTTATCACGACCTGGGACATGTTCAATTTCAAATCAAATTCATCTAAGTACATCATCCACCTTGTTAAACGATCATTTAGAAGACGATACATTGCTTTAGGAATTTCAAAGAACGATGATCAGTTTTGATAATTAGTTTATGTACAAGAATGACTATTCGGAATTTCTTTAGACCGAAAATGATGGCTTGTGTTTTATCAGGGTCAGTAAGGACGCCCCTAGTTGTTAAAATGTGGCCGAGAAATTTAACTTCTTGTTTAAGAAATTGTAATTTTTCTAAGTGGAGGGTCATGTTGGCTTCTTTTAATTTTGAAAACAGCTGTTCTAAATTGTTGAGATGTTCAGTGAAAGATGCAGATAAAACAAGCAAGTCGTCGACATATTTGAAAACAAAAGATTGTAATTCAGGACCCAAAATAACATCCATGGCACGAGTAAATGAGCCAACAGAAGTTTTTAACTCAAAAAGAAGGACTTGAAAAGTGTATGACTTTTTTGTTAAATGGACTGGTATCGTGTAATTGAATATGATGAAAATACTTATTGGTTCCTACAGGGTTTTTATTGAAGATGATTTGGTATTTAATTAAAAATTGGAGTGAATCTGATTTCTGGAATTCTGGTATGTGATGAAGGGGTCTCAACCTTTTTTTAAACAAAATCCTCTGATATTCATATTGAAGCAAAGTCAAATGGAACAGAAATAGAAGAACAATCTCAAAGGTTTCAATTGTGTTGTTTACTGTTTCGTTGGAAGGATATTCTACAGAAGAATGTTGTAAAGACTGGGTAGTACTCAAAAATAAATATTGAAAAACTATCAGAAATACTATTAATGACAAGGGAATTAGTGATGAAATCTATTTTAGTTTGATTCAAATGAAGACAATAAATACCAAGGATAACTGGTTGAACTAAATTTTTGACTACTAGAAAAACACGAGAAAATGACGTGGGTACACTAGGTTTATTGGCAAATGCCAGAACAATACGTTTCCAATCAATACTACCGTCAGGATCCAAGTTGTGTCCAGTTGAAAGGGTTGGTTGATGTGGAGCACTATGTCTGAGTGTACTCTGATGAGTGGGTTGGAAATCAAACCTGAGTTGTCCACAGGAAGCGCCCCTGGACTCTTGTCAGTACTCATGCTGTTAGAAATGTAAAAACAACAGCAGTACGATTGTAAAGAACAAAACAAAATGTGAAAAATAAAATTTGATAACTCTTTTGTTCCTCAAAATGACCCAACCAAAGTACATTATCCTGGTCACGGCACCAAAATCTGTAGTGTAACTTACCCAGGCCAACGTGATCGTCAAAAACTTCTTACCCTTCGTTGTATTGAAAAGCCAGGTCTTGCCAAAAATGACAAATTGTACTCTGGTACGGGTTAACCATTAGAGGAACAAGGTTAAATAAAAGACAATGAATTCATTCCTACTGTTTAATTCAAAATCAAAATCAAATGTAAATTTGGAAATGAGAGTGTCAGACTCAGCCTGTGGCTAGCGTGGAAAAAGAGCCTGACAGAGAAAACCACGATCTCAGCCACTCAAATATTTAAAAACAAATCAAATAAACATAAAAATCAAAAATATCAAATCCAAGTGAATCACATATAAATCAAATATCCAATGTAAAAATAGATTCAAATAAAACACAAATAAATAAAAATATCAAATATAAAAAATAATAAGTCCCAGTGAAAAACATGTAAATCAAAATATCAAATGTAAAAATATGTTCAAAACACATGAAAATCAATATATCCAATGTAAAAATCAATTCAAGTAAAACAGGTAAATAAAATTCTAGTAAAATTGTAAAACAAAATATCAATGTAAAAATCAATTCAAGTAAAACAGGTAAATAAAATTCTAGTAAAATTGTAAATCAAAATATCAATGTAAAAATCAATTCAAGTAAAACAGGTAAATCAAAATATTAAATTCAAATAAAATGGTAAATCAAAATATCAATGCAAAAATAAAATCAGGAAAAACAAATAAATCAAAATGTCAAATCCAAGTAAAATGGTAAATCAAAATATCCAGATAAAAATAAATTCCAGGGTAACACATGTAAATAAAAAAATATCCAATGCAAAAATAAAATCAAGTAGAACACATAAAAATCAAAATATCCAGTGTAAAAATAAAATCAGGTAAAACATGTAAATTGCAGGGTAAAACCAACACAAAATAAAATGCACATAAAAATAATCAATCAATAGGAAAATTCAATAAAACACATATAAATCAGGGGACACAAATACACATAAAAAGGTAAAAACACAATAAGACAAAAACCCAATAAAATGTATGTAAAATAATCAATAAGAAATTGTTGTAAAATATAATTAAAAATTCTCAAATAAAATGAAATCAAAAACAACTTGGAAAAGATAAATTAAATTTTGTAGTTTTCAGGCTCAACAAAAATGAAACATAATTTGTGTAATAAAATTTAGAAAAACTTATGAAAAATTCACAAAATGTAAATCACCCAAATTTGATTATAATTTCCGAATGTTTAATAACTTTTGACACAATTTGAAATTCAATCCCTACAAACAGCAGCACATTTCAAAACCAAAAACATATTTGTTAGTTAATTTATGAGTCTGGAGTCCAGTATGGAAGCAATCCAGATAACGTTGAAAATAAAAATGTGATTTGGGCATACGCAAAACAAATAAATAAAGTCTGGAGTCCCTAAGGAAGCAATCCAGATAACGTTGAGAATAAAATAAAAATATGTGTATAAAGTACAAGTTGCGTAAATACTCCCAAAATCACCACGGGAGAAAATATTAGTACTTACAACAAGGCATTTCATACTTAGATTGAACCACAAAATGTTTTACCCCTTCCGAAAATATACACAAATTACTAAAGGATGAAAAATGAAATATTAATGTTAAGCCTGAAAAACCTTTTAAGTGAAATAATTAAAAAAAAATATAATTTAGTAAGATTTACCTGAATTGAAAATATTTTAAAATTGTAAATTATTTAATTTAGTATGATTTACCTGAATTGATACTAATTTAAAAATGTAATTTATTTAATTTAGTAAGATTTACCTGAAGTAAAATTAATTTAAAAATGTAATTTATTTAATTTAGTGAGATTTACCTGAATTGCAAATATATATAAAAAAAAATTAGTTTATTTAATTTAGAGAGATTTACCTGAATTGAAATTATTTTAAAATTGTAGTTTATTTAATTTAGAGAGATTTACCTGAATTGTAATTATTTAAAAATTAATAAACAATTGAACAGAATTCCTATAGTTATAAAAGAAAATAATAAACAGTGAAATTAAATTTGAAACAATTAAAATTATAAAAATTATAAAACAAAATAATATTAATTTAGAATAAAAAAAAGTAATTATCATACCTGTTAGAAATGTAAGTAATTAATCCAATTTGAAACAAAAACTCAAAAACACAGAAAACTCAAAAATACACAAAATACAAATAAAGACACAAAACAAATTATAATCTCTGATTTTGAATACGAATTGAAATAAATTTAATTGAATTGAATATGATTGTTGAAATCTGAATCAGAATTGAATATGAACCAGGATTGAATATATCGAATTGAATTGGAAACAAAATTGAATATATCGAATTGAATATGAACCACGATTGAATGCCTTAAAAATCACCTCGCAGCCCTTTTAAAGACTCGTACTAATACGTCATCAAAACCAATCGAACCCACGCCGCATCTAAGAAAAATTCCCACAGGAAATCGATCTACGAGACAAGTAACAAAAATTTTATCGAAAAGAGGACATGTCTCACGTCAGCTCAAGAGTATTTATGGTTATTGCACCCTATGTGTGCGAAACGCCTGAACACCAACAGAAATTAGGCAGACCCCACAAAAAAAAACATGTGGTTGTTTAGTTTATTTTACTCACTTAAAATGCAAGTAAATATTCAGAAAGCTATCAGAAAATTTAACAAATAATTTTGTAATACCATGATCGAGAAACTATATAAAAAAATTTTTTTTTTTTTTTTAAAGAAGCGTGCGTAAAATATTTAAAGGATTAAAGATGACCATTGGATACCACAACGTTGTTTACGCGATGATAAAACAACTAGAACTGAAAACTATGGAAACTAGTTGCTTGGCCTCTCTATGAAACAACATACGACTTTTACTGACCTTCACCGATAAAATAGTCGCAAACATTAACACAAATGGATATACATATTTACAATTAAAAAATAAAAATCGTCAGATTAAAATAAAACCGTACTGCACAACTATACAGGGTGATATTAATAATTAAAAATATGAAAAACACAAGTTTCAAGAACAAATTTATTATATTGCACTACAATATTGTTTCACCACACAGTGGCTTCATCAGGTGATGAAGCCACTGTGTGGTGAAACAATATTGTAGTGCAATATAATAAATTTGTTCTTGAAACTTGTGTTTTTCATATTTTTAACTATGGATATGTTTCAACGATTAAAAGCTGATACTCTAAATAGTGATATTAATAAGTTATGGTACAAAAACACATAATAATAAAAAATAGTAGTTACGAGGAAAAAAATGTTTCAATAAATATATTTTATAATTATACAGTGTTTCACCTTGATAAAATCCGTATTTTTTAACGGAACGCTCGATTTCATTTTCTTTTTTTAAAAATATTCCACTTAAAAAGCTTATTCAGTGATGGTGCATATTTTTAATGTATGCCCTTTGAAAAAATTCCAACATTT
The DNA here is from genome assembly GCA_029378335.1 of Agrilus mali. Lineage (NCBI taxonomy): Eukaryota > Metazoa > Arthropoda > Insecta > Coleoptera > Buprestidae > Agrilus > Agrilus mali. The sequence goes on along the minus strand of CM055657.1, from coordinate 6,125,820 downwards.
GTGAGCACAGGATAAAATATTTTAGTTAATACAGGGTGTTCACAATAATAATATATCGACTTTTTTCGATTTTCGAATAAATTTTCGTGTTTTTTAATAAATATAAATATGTTTTTCTAACTTCCTTTGGAAATGACAAAAAAACCAAAAAAATTTTTAGAAAAGTAAAAATAACAGGTCACATTTAAAATTTCTGAGTTGATGATGGTACTATAAAGACGAAACGTTGCACGGAAAATTATAATAGCATCAGTGTACCGAGTTAAATAAAATGTAATGATAATATGATCATTATTTTTCAATAGGTCTAATTATAACTGAAATATTTGAGAGGCAGGAAGAGTAAAGAGAAAGAGGAATTGAGATGGAAGGGGAAGTTGATAGAAAGTGTTAAAAAATATAGATACTTAGGGTACATACGAGCAGAAAATAATAAGGACGAGGTACACGTAAATAATCAAGCAGCTAAAGCTAATGCATTGCAAGGGAAAATATGGGGAATAGGGAAGAAACTATGTAGAAATAATTGGGAAAGAAGGATACTGCTTTTTAAAACGTTAGTGAAAAGTATAGTTTTTTTATGGAGTAGAGATATGGGGATGGAAAGGGTACAGAGTAGTGGAAAATATCTATAAGTACATAAAATGGGTGCTGGGCTTAGATAGAAGTACCCCAGATTACATCTTAAGAAGGGAAACAAAATGTGGGAAAACGGTAGAAGATGCAAGAAGGAGGGCGGTAAAATATGAGGAAAAATTGAGAGAACTAGCGGAAGGGGACTTAAGAAAAGAGATATGGAAGAAAAAGGTATTAGGGATAGGGACAAAAAATAAATATGATGTGGAAAGGGAAAAGGCATTAACAGAAATGAAATAAGCATAGAACAAATGGGTGAATGGAGAAGAGAAGGATTGACAGAGAAAACCACGATCTCAGCCACTCAATGATTTAAAAACAAATTCAAATAAACATAAAAATCAAAATATCAAATCCAAGTAAATCACAAATAAATCAAATATCCAATGTAGAAATAAATTCAGATAAAACACAAATAAATCAAAATATCAAATATAAAAAATAAGTTCCAGTGAAAAACATGTAAATCAAAATATCAAATATAAAAAGTAAAAGTAAAGTAAAACACATGAAAAATCAAAATAACCGATGTAAAAATCAATTCAAGTAAAACCACAGGTAAATCAAATTCCAGTAAAATTGTAAATCAAAATATCCAGGTAAAAATCAATTCAAGTAAAACAGGTAAATCAAAATATTAAATTCAAATAAAATGGTAAATTAAAATATCAATGCAAAAATAAATTCAAGAAAAACACGAATAAATCAAAATGTCAAATCCAAGTAAAATTGTAAATCAAAATATCCAGGTAAAAATAAGTTCCAGTGTAACACATGTAAATAAAAAAATATCCAATGCAAAAATAAAATCAAGTAGAACACATAAAAATCAAAAAATCCAGTGCAAAAATAAAATCAGATAAAACATATAATTGCAGGGTAAAACCAACACAAAATAAAAGGCACATAAAAATAAAATCAATAAGAAAATTCAATAAAACACATAAAAATCAGGGTACACAAAAACACATAAAAGGGTAAAAACACAATAAAACAAAAACCAAATAAAATGTATGTAAAATAATCAAAATAAGAAATTGTTGTAAATATAATTAAAAATTCTCAAATAAAATGAAATCAAAACAACTTGGAAAAGATAAATTCAAATTTGGTAGTTCTCAGGCTCAACAAAAATGAAAAATAATTTGTGTAATAAAATTTAGAAGAACTTATGGAAAATTCACAAACTGTAAACAAAACCCAATTTTATTATAATTTACGAATGTTTGATAAATTTTGACACAATTTGAAATTCAATCCCTACAAACAGCAGCACATTTTAAAACCAAAAACATATTTGTTAGTTAATTTAGGAGTCTGGAGTCCTGTATGGAAGCAATCCAGATAACGTTGATCGTTGGAACGCATCGGGCTACACGACTAATGTTTCTTTGCATGCTTTATCTAATCTAGAATCCTTTTGTTGGACCGTGACATCATCGATAAATTCTCAATATAACAAAAGCCCCTGTTATACTCCCATCAACATCCACACGGGAGAAAATATTAGTACTAACAAGGCATTTCATACTTACATTGAACCACAAAATGTTTTACCCATTTCGAAAATATACACAAATTATTATAAATTGAAAAATTAAATATTAATGTTAAGCCTGAAAAACTTTTTAAGTGAAATAATTTTTTAAAAAAATAATTTAGTAAGATTTACCTGAATTGAAATTAATTAAAAAAAAAATTAGTTTATTTAATTTTGTGAGATTTACCTGAATTGAAGATATTTTAAAAATTGTAGTTTATTTAAATTTAGAGAGATTTACCTGAAGTAAAATTAAAATAAAATGTAGTTTATTTAATTTAGAGGGATTTACCTGAATTGAAATCAATTTAAAAATTTATAAACAATTGAACAGAAGTTATAAAAGAAAATAAAAAAAACCGTGAAATTAAATTTGAAATAATTAAAATTATAAAAATTATAAAACAAAATAATATTAATTTTAGAATAACAAAATTATTATCATACCTGTTAGAAATGTAAGTAATTTATAATAAAAAGTGAAATTAAATTTGAAACAATTATGTACAATTATAAAAATGATAAAACAAAATAATATTAATTTAGAATAATAAAATAATTATCATACCTGTTAGAAATGTAAATAATTTATAATAAAAAGTGAAATTAAATTTGAAACAATTAAAATTATAAAAATGATACAAAAATAATATGAATTTAAAATAATAAAATAATTATCATACATGTTACAGATGTAAGTAATTAATCCAATTTGAAACAAAACTCAAAAATACACAAAATACAAATAAAGACACAAAACAAATTATAATATCGGAATTTGAATACGAATTGAAATGAATATGATTGTTGAAATCTGAATCAGAATTGAATTGAATATGAAACAGAATTGAATTGAATGGATCGAATCGAATTGGCTGAATTGAATGCCTTAAAAATCACGTCGCAGCCCTTTTAAAGACTCGTACTAATACGTCATCAAAACTAATCGAACCCACGCTG
>CM055657.1:5886880-6122184 GCA_029378335.1 Agrilus mali | reverse complement strand
TTAGCTTGCTTCTAACTTCACACTGATGTATGCGTGTACTTCACCGACAAAAACATATCTATACGGTTTTAAGTCAAATTTTAAGTCTTTGAATTTCGCCAGATGAAGTGACATTATTGTAACGTGACGTAAAAGTAAGTTATTTTTTTTGAAACTAATAAATATTTTTAGTGTATTTTGGTAAAATATGTTTCGATATTAAACAAAGCATATGATCATGTTAAAAGAAAACGTAATGGTATAAGTATTTAAAGCATCTGGCCATAAAATCACTATAATCTACAAATGGGGGAGGCCAGAGGAGTATACATTTATAACTATTTTAAACTATTAATGCCTTAAATTAAATAATGATCCTGATTAGATTGTGTGGGCCAGATAAAAGACAATATTCTTTATTGTTTAAGCATACAGAAACAATAATATAATAGGTTTAACGTAAAATTTGTCTGTGGACCTTTAGAATTCAAATAGCGTATATTCACCCACCATGCATTTGACGCAAATAAAAGTAAATACGAAAACCAACCAAAAATAGAAATGCGTACATGCAACCCAAATTCCTGCTTTAAATCTTTTTAAAATAAGTAACAGTCTGCAGTATATGCAACCGGAACGACGAGCTAAGTTTAATCTGAAAAACTGAAACGTACGTATGCAACCCAAATAACTAGAATATTTGAATAGCAGAAAAATATGCTAATATTTTTAAAAAACAAGCTCCTGAAACGCAACAAAAAAAGTTGAACATTTTAATTTAAACCCTTAACGTTTGCTAAGAGGTAGAAGTGTATTTGCTTTCAAAACTGTTATCAGTGTCCTCCCTTTTTAAATTTCAATCTATCTAAAAAAGAATTCTATGTATTTGCCTAATACATATCTATTAAAAATATAATTTCCGAAAAGATTTTATAATTATACATCTTTAGTATTAAAGTTGAAGTTGAATACAAACTATTACTACGAATAATAAAAATCACTTTATCCATTTAAAAGAAATCATAAATATCAAGATTACTATGCTTTTTTGACATATCACATTTATGTGAAATTCAAACTCATCTTAATACTGTTACTTAAGTTTTTCATAGATTTAAGCTGTAATTATTATATTTGTACCCTTTTCTCAATAAAAATGACCGAAAGAGGGACCTAAACTATATCTAATCACAAAGATAAAGGAGATGGTGAAATAAAACTGAACAAAGTGAACACACTCCAAAATCTTAAAAACCCTTTTCATAAAATACACAAAACCAAAAACTACCTAACAATGGGAATTATTTGTTGAAGTGTTCTTAGTATTTTCGTTGCAACCCTTGCAGGAAAAATCGTAATTTATTAAAATGTACTTACACAAAGAATTTAGTTTTATTGATTGTAATCCAATCGACTTTTCTCAACTAAAATTGCTTCTTTTTTTTATTTTTTCTAAATAAAACTGAGATAAGCATCCTTTGTAAATTTCTGTTTATTGTTAGGAAGTAGTAAACACAGTTGTGCTGATTATAGTAGTATCAACCACATTTATACAGATGTATATACATATGCAGCTACAGTAATTTATCAATGAACATGTATTTCACAAACCATGCCACAATAAATTTTTAAAAACTTTCACATTGATTTTCGACACGTCTATTCACACTTGAAAATGTGTACAAAATTCATAAACACAAAACATAAAAACTATCAACTATAAGCTTAAGGAATAACTATTTATGTAGCAATAATGAGGATATATTAATAAGTATTACGTATAAGAAAAAATTAACCAAAAAGAACTATTACTTTCCCTCTACTTTACTTATGCTTGATTACTCCTTTTACATTTCCGGTGTATTGAATCGGTATAGTTTTTTCCTCATTACCATCGGCATTTATCTTTGGTGCAGTGATACTCAAAACACCATCAGACGATAAAACAGGCTTCACCTTGCTTAGGTCGTAATCTTTTGGAATAACATATCTTCTTACAAAATGTCTTAAAATGTATCCATGTTCGTCAGGTTTCTCTACATGTTTACATTCAATAATCACAGTGTCTCCAGATAACGTGACTTTTATTTCATTAGGTTTGAAGTGTTGGACATCAATATTCACTTCAAATCTGTCTTTGTCCTTTTTAACGGTGGATCCAGATTCTGAAGGTACAAGAGTGTCCCAACTGTAAGACCGAAACGGTCTTAAATTTCCTACCCATGGTGCCATTGCCAGGGGGTTCAGAATTTCTTTACCACCCAAACGAGTCCCACAATAAGGATCAAGACTTTTTGACGGGCCAGATGTATCCCAAGGTATTTGTGACATATTGGTTTGTAAATATCTTCTCTCCCATGGTGTTAATGGTTCTGGGACCAATTCTTCGTCGTTTAACCGAATTCCAAAATAAGGGTCTAGGGCTCCTGATGGACCAGACGAATGCCATGGTATCAATGGCGTGTGACCATGTAAAGCACTTCTTCTCCAAGGTGGTAATACTAGAGGAGCCAAATGTTCATCAGACAGACGAAGACCAAAAGAAGGATCTATGGCTCTTGATGGACCAGATGTGTGCCAAGGTATTGCCATTTTCGTTTATTTGTTTATATGCAGGTAAATTGATCTTGTCTCAGGACTTCAGTCTTAAAATAAATAAACAAACTTGTTATTGTAACACGTTATTACTCATGGTAATTGGAATGTTGTGAACAACTCTGTATTGTTTTTTTTTTGTTATGTTTTGGAAATACGTTAAAAACTTTCCAGTGAAGTCGCGCGCCTACTGAAATTCTTATTGAAACGACCATCGTATTCACGTCATCACGTTAAAAAAAAAAACCGTCAAAACAATAATTGACAATAATCAAGACATGATGTGTGCTATCTGCCTACGTGAGTCGAAAAAGTCGCCTTGCAATTGGTCGTCTTGTAAAAGTATGGATTCCGCAATATAAATCAATATAAATAGAGGTGGAATGCTAATTTACTAATAAATTTATTTTAGACAGCTATGGACTCAGTGAACCCCAGTCTTTCTCATACAGATACTTTAAATTTTCCTGTCCCTGTCCACATCAACTCCGTTTCTCGGTTTTAATTTTAATCACGCGTCTATGGCGTACATTTATTTGACGCGGATTGTTTTTTGACCTTGAACACGGTATACATACTTGCACAATTATATGATTATAAATATGTGCTATTTCTATTAATCAAGATATTAAATTGAATAAATGTTATCTCACGTTTAATGTAGAATAAACAAATACACTTATTATTTTGCTTCCACTTCTTCGAACAATTTCGTACTGATCACTGATGAGCTGCTCGCCGGTATCGGCTTTTATATACCTATTTTGGCGAGAGCATGTAGAATATTCTAGAGAAGTCGCGCGCCTACTGGAATCCCTTTGTTCATCAAACAGTATAGAGAAATGTTTATAAACAGTATGATTCATTCTAGGTGAATACACTAGTTCTGATATTGTATTTTTAAATCGGTTTATTTAATTGCACAAAATAGAATTCAATTTGGTACATATCGTGTATGAGAAGATTACAAAAGATCTGTCGTTATTTAATTAATAACGAAACCTGAGGATAATAAGTCGTAGCGTTTTTCTTTTTTATTCAAGTAGGTATAATATTAAAAATCTTCAGTTTCTACATTTCACATATATTTATATACATATACATATTTTCCACATTAAATACAACAAATTTCGATGTCTATTTAGGACAATCATTTTCGACAGAAAAATTTCAATGCATTTATAGGAGCTTCTTAATCATTCCCAATACCTATTGCAAGTGTTTGGTGATGATTGGTTAAAATCATGATCGTTAATCATGGTTAAAATCATGATTAACGAAAGGAAGTGTCAATAAGCTAAGAAAAAAGGGACCCCAAAATATGACAAAAAATTTAACTGTAGGTACCTATTGTGTTATATTCCTCATTATTTCAGTAAAATATAGGACATTAACGCTTTCTTCACGAAAAAAATCGATAAACTCCGGTGAAAATTGCTGTTTTTTTTTTAAATTGTACTCTTCTGTACTATCATGATAAAAAAATTAACTTAAAAAAGTGTGGCTGATGTCTAAAAAGACTCGATATAGTAAAAAGAAAGAGTACAATTTTTCAAAATAATTACAGTTTGTCAATTATTCTTATACTCTTGCATTATAGAAAAGGCTAAGAAAAATGAAAAACATGTAAAAATGAATCTAAAATTCAATGGTAGTGATAGTACCTACCCATTGAAGTTTAACTTGAGACAAAATTTTAAATAATGTAACAACAAATGTATTATAAATAGAAAATATTAATAATATAAGTAAAAGCTATATTTGCCCTTTTTCTGCATTTACCACGTAATAAAGTGTCTTGATAACGATCTTTGAATAATAATGGAACAATGCAATTAAACGCGCCCCAATAAGTAAATGTTTAAACATTCGAATTTTGTAGGCATTAGTTGTCATTGTGAATTTTTTTGAGAGAGAATAAGGTCCTTACACAAAATATTTTTATTTTACTTATTATACAGGGTTATTCACGCTATACGGCAGGGGCAAGGATTGTAACCTGATTAATTTAAATGGAACGCCATATTTTGTAACATACCAGGAGATGTATTTTTTAATTACCTATCGATGTGTATTAGGGTCTTCATAAACTAAGTCTTCTTCAGGAAACGCTAAATAATTGTTTTTTTTGCGCCATTGTGAGTTTTTTAAATAAATGTTATAAATCATATGTATCAACTAATCAAAGTAACATAAAAAAAACAAAATACTTATAACAGGTGTTCGAAATGTCGACCATCGAAATTCTTTTGTCGAATACTACATTACAATTGTTATTATTTGAAGTAAAGCATTCTAACATGTACAATTTGCCGTAATTTTCAGAAGACTTTTTTAGTTCAAAATATTCAATGAGAAAAGGCAAGGGTAAAGTGCAATAGTGTTATTTTTGTTATTAAATGCTTCAAAACATTGAATGCAATCCCTTATATTATTGATCATTATCATATAAAATATAACTTTCAACTAAAGCATAGCTAACCATGGTCCCAAATTTAAAAAATACATATTTAGGTTAAAACTCGAAAGTGCATGATTTTCTTTAATATATCTAATGCCACTATATTCTACATAAGAAAAAGGTCTGAAGGATATAAAAGTTTTTTGTTTTACTAACAATCAAGATATGGGCATTAAAAGCCCGAAATTTTTAACTTTTACTTACAACTCGAAAACAACTATAAACAACAATAAAATAAGGATTTAAAACATAAAAAAATGTGTTTAAAACTTATTGCCATTTTTTAAACTAATCTGGATTTTATGTACATACATGGAATTATTCCACATAGTTCTGGATACTTAAAATAGATTTTTTTTAAGTAATTAACAATAATGAATGGGTGTGCCTGTTACGATCTCCAGTTCAATATATATTTTTATTCCACTGCGTAAAGAAATAATGGACAGATTCATAATACCTTGTAAATACCTATTGCTATGTATAAAATGTAATTGTATTCTTTACAATTGGGAATTATTTGAGTTAAATTAAAATTAACAATCTTAAAGTATATAATTTCGAAGCATTATTTGCACATTCAAGGATTTTTTTTAAACGGTCCATTACTTTAGATTTTATGCGCTAACTAAAAACTAAATTGCCTAATTTTTTATCTTATTTCAATCACCTACGTTATGATACCTAATTAGTTAAAAAAATTTATAAGTGAAAATTTTACCTTACTGAATTGCATTTGAATTTATTGTTAATGCATAATCAACCCATTGAATTTCCAGTCATCACGAATACATAATATGATTTACTCCTACATTTCTTTAAAGATGTCAAAATTTATTTATACATATTTTTAACCGTACATTTTATTGACATACCGCTTTTCGGCTTAGCGGGAGAGTATTTAATTAACACAAATAAAAGTAAATACGAAAACAAACCAAAAATAGAAGTGCGTATATGCAACCCAAATTCCTGCTTTAAATCTTTTTAAAATAAATAACACTGCAATCGGAACGACTGACAGCTAAGTAATCTGAAAAACTGAGACGTACCTATGCAACCCAAATAACTAGAATATTTGAATAGTAGAAAAATATGCTAAGATTCTTAAAAAACAAGCTCCTGAAACACAACAAAAAATGAACTTTTCAATTTAATATTTGCTTTCAAAACTGTTATCAAAGTGTCCTCCCTTTAAAAAGATTTCTAATGTGTGCCTAATACATATCTACATATTAAAAATATCATTTCCAAAAAGATTTTATAATTATACATCTTTGGTATTAAAATTGAAGTTGAAAACAAACTATTACTACAAATAATCAAAACAATATATCCATTTAAAAGAAATCTTATAACTATCAAGATTACTATGCTTTTTTGACATATTACATTTAAGTGAAATTCAAACTCATCTTAATTGTTACTTAAAGTTTTTCACAGATTTAACAAGATTTAAGCTGTAATTATTATATTTGTACCTTTTTCTCAATAAAAATGACCGAAAAGGGGACCCAAAATCTGTCTAATCAGAAAGATAAAGGAGATGGTGAAATAAAACCAAACAAAGTGAATACACCCCAAAATCTCAAAAAGCCTGTTTATAAAATACCCAAGACCAAAAACTACCTAACAATGGGAATTATTTGTTGGACTGTTCTTAGTATTTACGTTACAACCCTTGCAGGAAAAATCCTATAGTTTATTAAAATGTACTGACACAAAGAATTAATTAATTAGTTTTATTGACTGTAATCCAATCTACTTTTCTTAACTAAAACTGCTCTGTATACAAAACTTGGCTAAAACCATAGGAAAAGCAGAAAAATATGTACAGGGTTATTACTTCAGGTTTTAAATTTTTTAAGATTATACCAGTTGTAGTTTAATTTTGTCTTGAAAATTGTTATTTTCTTTCTAAATAAAACTGAGTTAAGCATTCTTTGTAAATTTCTGTTTATTGTTAGGTGAAGTAGTAAACAAAAAGTTCTGCTGATTATAGTAGTATCAACCACATCTATACAAAAGTATCTAGTGACAGCAATATTTTCCTTAACAATTTATCAATAAACACGCATTTTACAAACCAAGCCATAAGAAAGGTTATAAAAACATTATTTCACATCTATTCTCAACACCATGTATCATCACACTTAAAGATGTGCACAAAATTCATAAACACAAAACATAGTTACTATAAACTATAAGCTTAAGGAATAAGTATTTTTTTAATGAAGATCATATAATGTTATGCAATAAGGTTATTGCAGGTATGCATCAGTAATGAGGATATATTGATAAAAATAACAAAGCATTACAAGAAAAATTGAAGCCCAAAACTATTACTTTCTCTCCACTTTACTTATACTTGATTGCCCCTTTTAAATTTCCAGTATATTGAATTGGTATAGTTTTTTCCTCATTACCATCAGCATTTATCTTTGGTGCGATGATACTCAAAACACCATCAGATGACAAAACAGGCTTCACCTTGCTTAGGTCGTAATCTTCTGGAATAGCATATCTTCTTACAAAATGTCTTAAAATGTATCCATGTTCGTCAGGTTTTTCTACATGTTTACATTCAATAATCACAGTGTCTCCAGATAACGTGACTTTTATTTCATTAGGTTTGAAGTGTTGGACATCAATATTCACTTCAAATCTGTCTTTGTCCTTTTTAGCGGTGGATCCAGATTCTGAAGGTAGAAGAGTATCCCAACTGTAAGATCGAAACGGTCTAAAATTTCCTTCCCATGGTGCCATTGTCAGGGGGTCCAGAATTTCTTCATCGCCCAAACGAGTCCCAAAATAAGGATCAAGACTGTGTGAAGGGCCAGATGTATGCCAAGGTATCAGTGACATATTGGTCTGTAATAATCTTCTCAATCTTCTCTCCCATGGTGTTAATAGTTCTGGGGCCAAATGTTCATCGCTCAAACGAAGACCGACATACGGGTCTAGGGCTCTTGATGGGCCAGATGAATGCCATGGTATCAATGGCGTGTGACCATGCAAAGCACTTCTTTTCCATGGTGGTAATACTAGAGGAGCCAAATGTTCATCAGACAGACGAAGACCAAAAGAAGGATCTATGGCTCTTGATGGACCAGATGTGTGCCAAGGAGTTAACGGCATTTTTGTTTGTGTGTATTTGTACGTAAATGGTTCTTATTTAGGACCTCGCGCTTAAAATAAATAAACACACTCGCTAATTTGTTATTGTTCACTTATAACAAATTATTATTTATAGTAATTGGAAAGCTTTGAACAAGTTTGTTTTTTGTATATGTTTTGAAAAAACGTACAACCCTTCACACTGAAGCCGCGTGCCTACTAAAGTTAACTGAACTTCTTATTGATCTGACCGTGACCACCGTATTCAAAATTAAAAAGGAAACCCCCGTCAAAACAATAATCTAGACGTATTTGCTCACGTGATTCGAAAAAGTCGCCTTGCAATTGGTCGTCTTGTGTGGATTCCGCGATGTAAATACTAAATAGAGGTGGTATGCCGATAAAGTAATTTTAGACAGCAATGGACTCAGTGAAAGTGAAACCTGGTCTTTCTATCACACACTGTGATTTGAATTTTCGTAATCCGGCCCTGTCCACATCAACTCCGTCCCTCTGTTTTAATCATGGTTCTACGGCCATGTTTTGACGCGGATTTTGTTTAACTTGAATACGGTTTAGGTACTGGCACAATTATAAATATGTTATTTCTATTAATCAAAATATTAAATTTAAGATATTAGTACGAATACGTAATAAGAAAAAAAACTAGGGCACCTTTTATGTTATACACCTGTGTACCTATGTATGTACTTATAAATAGATGTTTAGAGAATAACAAGTCTCCAAAGAAGGATTTTCACGATTTTTGGAAAGGTGTAAAGAATTTCCAAATTTGTAATAAGTATTTCCAGTGTTGGTTTTGTTTAATTTTTGTGAACTTTTTTAAATTTCTAAATAAAAAAACTGATATGTATTTAACTATGTATATATTTTTATTGGTTCATTGTAAGTAGACTTACAAGTTATACAATACATTTCTAATGGTAGCAATGTAAACACCAGTATTGTATTAAAGAACGGTGCAAAATAATCTCAAAACATTTATTTTGTAAGCTAAGCTATAAAAAAATCAATGTATCAAAAATACTTATAAATGGCATTGCTCATAACTATTAAGTATGTATAATATTAAACCTGATATTGTGACAGTGAGTACATCTTATTACTTATCACAACTATTACTTATAATATAACAGTTCAGAATAAATATCATAAACTTACATATTTATATCTAATCTACATACATATAGGTATGTTTTGCTAATCCACTCTGCAACTTGTTGCATGTGGTGCTTCGAATGAAAGAAAATTTAAATGAAAATGCAACAGTAACTAATATCTAATAATTAAGGAACGATTGGTTAATTGATTACTTTTTATTTATGCTTAATTGCTTTTTTTGGTTTTCCTGTGTGTTGGATTGGTATAGCTCTTGCCACATTGCCATCGCTGGGTATCTTTGGGGCAGTGATGCTCAAAACACCATCAGAAGACAAATGTGACTCCACCTGGCTCAAATCGTGATCATCTGGAAGAACATACCTCCTTACGAAGTGCCGTGAAATGTACCCATGTTCGTCAGGTTTCTCCTCGTGTTTGCCTTCGATGGTCAGTGTGTTTCCAGCCGATGTGACTTTAATTTCTTCAGGCGTGAAGTGTTGGACATCAACATTCACTTGGAATTTGTCTTTGTCCTCTTTTATGGTGGTTCCAGCATCTGAGGGTAGTAAAGAATGCCAATTGTAAGATCTATGCGGCCTTCTCAAACCTCCGTGGTGCCATGGTGCTCTTGTTTCCCATGGTGCCAGTGTTAGAGGAGCCAGGAGGTCTTCGTCACCCAACCGAAGACCAAAATAGGGATCAACGGCTCTCGATGCAAACATTGAATGCCATGGTAACAACGACATTTTTAAATAATAATTATTATCTCACGTTTAAAACAAACAAATACACTTATTATTATTGCTTCGCTATTAATAAACGATTGCTTCTGCTTGTTCGAACGCTTCGAACAACTTCGTACTGACGAGCCGGTTGCCGGTACCGGCTTTTATATGTTTTGGCGGGAGCTTGTAGAATATTCTGGAAAAGTCGCGCGCCTACTGGAATCCCTTTATTGATCAAACAGTAAGAGGCACATGGGGGCCAAGGATCGGGTATATTCTATGTAGTATAAAGTTCCAGCTGATTAATTGTTTTTGTTTTGTATTATTATACACTTACACGATCATCGTCTAGAGAAATGTTTACAAACAGTATGATTCATTCTAGGTGAATACACTCGTTTTGATTTTGTATTTTTAAATTGGTTTAAGTAATTGCAAAAAATAGAAGTCAGATGGGTACATATTGTGTATGAGAAGCATACAAAAGAACTATCGTTATATAATTGAAAACATACCTGGAGTTAATAAGTCGTAGCCTTTTTATTTTTTAATTAAGTATAATATTAAAAATCTGCAGCGTCTACATTTCGCACATTCAGAAATAATATGCATATTTTCCACATTAAACACAATACTCTGCTTAATGTATAGGATAGTCAAATTTCAATGTCTGTTTAAGTGTTTAGGACTCATTTTTGCCAGAATAATTCCAATAAAAGTTTCTTCAGAAAGCTTTTGGTGATGATTGGTTAAAATCATGATTGATAAAATGAGATGAGGTACCTATCAACATTCATATGACAAAAAAATGAACTATATGGTTTTATATTCCTCATCATAGTTTAGTAAAATACAGAACATTAACGCTGCAATAAATTAAAAGTACCTACAAGTGTAATCTTCTGTACTATGTCTTTGTCCTTTGAGTTTTTTTTTTAGGCATGATACACTTTTTTTTAACAGGTTAATTTTCATATGTCTTCACGTCTAAACAACATCTAAAGCGAACACCGTGCTAAAAAAATGAACTGTTAAAAAAGTGTGGCTTATGTTTAAAACAACTCTATATACCTAGTAAGAAAATAGTATAATTTTCTAAAAAACCCATATTGACATGAATTTGTCAATTTTTTTTTATGAAGAAAATTTAGTCACTTTGACTCTTAATATATTGTAGCGTTACGTTAGTGTCCTGTATTAATTGTACAAAAATAATAAGAATTAAAAACAAATAGGTATAGTTGAATTTTTTGTCATATATTGGGGCCACATTTCTTATCTTATCAATAACTCTCTTTTTATCAAACATGATTTTAACCAATCATCACTAAAAACGTGCTGAAGAAACTTCGATAACGTATTGAAAATATTCTGGCAAAAGTGGATTGTATCAATGAAATGAGAAAAAATTCTACTTTGAAATTAATGACTGTAGATATGTTAAAACATGAAATTGTATTATTTTATATATATTTTTTGATATAATTATGTAGAATACTTCATAAAAAGTACCTAAAAAAAACAACAAAAATTGTGTGTGTATTTCTTACAGTTATTATACTGAGTTTTCCTATACAAACATCGAAGTTTGTACATGCTTTATTATTTTTTTTTTTCTGATTTATTTTGTATTCGATATTCAAAAAAATTAGCCTATAAGTCAGTATGTAAAAAATTGTGGAATGTGAAAATAGAACTTCATATATGTACCTACATATGTACGAGTTCGTCTATTTTAGGAAAACACAGATATTGTGAATAATTTCATTAATTTGCATAATAATAGTTCAATAAGTGCAAAATTGGCAATGAAAATCTCGTAGCCTGTTTTAGCAAGTTCAAGTAGGAAGATAGGTAATAAGTATTAATTATTTTTGAATATGAATGCCATTAAGCATCTTATACGTACCTGTAATACCTAATAGGTACCTATGTATGTATGACAAATTAAATTAACATGATTTTTGCCAATTTTACGTGGGCATATACGTACGTATACAGTGTGAACTTCTATTAAACAAAACAATCCTTAAAACGTAGAAATTGCTAAGGTTTGTTTAATTTACATTGCTACCCACTCTATATAACGTAATAACCACTCCCAATAGCAAAACAATTCTTGATTTAGTGAGGCAAAATGAGGAGGAATCATAAAGCGATAAAGAAGGCGACGGAATGGATGATATTGAGTAAAAAAAATTATTAAAAAAAAGATCTTTTTATTTATTTTATTCCAACGGGGGAAACCTTAAACAAATCAATAATTACATTAAAAGAGAAGCTTACAAAAATATTTATCTACTTAACTGTCAAAGTATCGAGTGTAGATCTTTAGAAAATTACTTATTAGTAGTAAATATAGGTACCTATATATATGAATAATTAATAAAAATTTAACTTTTTAAATTTTTGATAGTTTTTTACATTTAAATGAGAGGTGTTATGATAAGTAAAGAATTTAAAAAATTTTCATTGCATATTTCAGAGACTCTTTTTCTCCTAATCTCAATATTAGGGGAGTAAAAAACAATTGATTATTGTTTCCAAATGATGCATAAATTTTAAAACTACATATTTTTTTTTTAACTTTATTTCGAGTGTCCCAAAAAAAAATTAAAAGTATGGTTATGTAGGTGCTAAAAAATACTTTTTTCTATTTATTTGATGATAACGTTTCAAATGCGAATATTTCAGAAACTATTGAATTTAGGTATACGGTATGTTATATAAATTATGTTTAGAATTTTATGAGGAATCGAAAAATTAATTCATATATAGGGTGATAGATGATAGAAAAAAAGTATTTTTTAGCACATACATAACCATACTTTTATTTTTTTGGGACACTCGAAATAACAAAGTTAAAGGGGGGCGACATTATAATGAATCACCCTGTACATTTAAAAAAATTACTTTGTAACGAAAATTTTTATTTTTAAAGATTACCTAAGTCATCACGTTTCACATATGTACCACAAATAGTTTTTTAAAACTCTAATAAAAATAAACACAACTTTTTTGTTTATGTGCTTATTATACCTAATTAAACAATATTGAAAACGTTATCATAATTTTTTAATGTCTAATTATAAATCACAGATCATATTGTAAGGCACATAAAAATATGAAACTGGCAGTTGGTAATAAAACTAAAAAAAAAAAAGAAAATGCATTCTGTATTAGATAACAATAAATTACTCATAATAAATATTTCTCTTTACTTCCTGTTCAACATCCTCCTTTATTGCTGAGGTTGCTGTTGTGGTTGTTGTTGTTGTTGTTGGGGTTCACTCGGTGCAGTTTCTACTGGCGTACTAGGTTCTTGTGCAATTGGGATTATCCTTTCACCTTGAACTAAAGGAGGTTGACTGGGCACAACTTCTGATTGCTTTTGTTCAGGAACACTTTCTTCTTTTTTACAAACAACTGGTTGTTCTTCCTTTTTACAAACAACCGGTTGGGTGATCTCATCCCTCTTACTTTCAATAATTTTGCTGGGTTGTCCAGTTTTGGTAATGGGAATGGAGGTCACTCCCTGACCCCCAACGGCCTTTTTAGGTGCTGTAATCGTTAAAACACCATCAGACGATAACGTCGACTGCACTTGATTTAAGTCGTGATCGTTTGGAATTTCGTATTTCCTCACAAAGTGCCTGAAGATGAATCCGTGTTCGTCTGGTTTTTCTTCGTGTTTTCCCTCTATAACCACGGTATTTCTGGAAGTTTTCACGCTTATTTCGTCCGGTTTGAAGTGCTGAACATCGACACTGACCTGAAACTTGTCTTTATCCGCCACTATTGGAGAAGCATCCTGAACTGGGGCTTGCCAAGGATTCAGATAAAGACTTCTTTGAAAGGGTGCAGTCAACGCCAGAAGATCGTCAGGTTCGAGCCCGAAACTACGGTTGTAAAGACGGGAAGATCGAAATGGGTCCCAGTAATACAGTGACATTGTTGCTATTACACTGTTTTTATATGTAATTATAACGTAAATAATTCAATGAAAGTTAAGGCACTACCTAAACAACGTTTGAGACAGGAACTAACACTTTTTTGAAAATATATATTACAGAATACGCGTTAAACCCTTTATATATATGATGTTTCAGGATGCGTACCTACGTAAATATAAATAGAGATATTTTCATGTAATTATAGATTTTGCAGACGTGCCAGCTGGCACGTATACAACAACAATAATGTTTCTGGAATAAATTCATCAGATCCTGTCACTTGGCAGGAATTTGCAGTAGGTATAACAAGATATCAATTGCTGCAAGTGCACTCGGGGCAGTTAAAAACCCTCTTCCAACGCAGGTCAGAAACAAAAGTTATTTAAAATTTGACTAAAATTCGGAACATCCGGAATTTTGTAAGCTTACAAAGCTCTAGAAAAATATGGAAAATTCGAAAAGTTTCTTGAAAGTTCCACAATTTTCTGATGAAATACCTTTTTCACAGATGACTGCAAATGAAATTAGTTTACATTAAGTAAAGCTTACCCTCTGAGTTTTTTTGAAAACTCCGTATTCTCAGAATAATTTTTAAATTCCTTTCGTATTTAATATTACAAGGAAAATGTTTGTTTTTTTTTTACTGGAAGCCTACGTAAAATAGTTAATTTACCCTTCTTTAATTTCAATAAATCAATGCAATGTAGGTGTAGCAATTGGGGGTGTTAAATGTTACTTATACACAACTAATGTGTACATACTTCATCCATCTTTCCATATGAACTACAAAATACTCCAGAACTCGAAAAAGCTCGAACATTTCATTAAAAAAAGAACGGAGATATCTCTGAACAACCAAGGCCAAAGCTCATATGAATCTGAAATACCTCTATCCCAGAAGACTGCAACTATAATTAATTTCACGAAATCGGTATTACTTTAAGTAAGTATCTAAAAAGTTACGTCCCATGAGTTTTTAGGATTTAGGTTCACTAGATTCACAAATAGGTATGAGTAAAATATTTTTTGAATGGTATATTATGTACCTACTCGTTAAATACTTAATTAATTTATCTTCGCATTAATTCCAATAAAGTGTAAAATAATGCAAAATATCTCTTAGTTGTTGAAGGTATTAAATGTTTATTTCTAGAAAACTGTTGACAAATATGGAAAATTCGAGAAGCTTCTTGAAAATTCCACAACTTTTTAGAACATTTTGTTATCTTTCTAAATCTTTCACCCATTTCATACACTGTGAAATGCTCGAAACACCTAGACATAGAGGCTAGGCTAGAGCATTTAGTCAATAATGAGTAACTCAGGTCAATGCTCATAAAATTCTGAAATACCCCTACCACGTATGACTACAAATAAAATTAATTTCTAGAAAGTAAAAAAATGATACCCTACGTAAAATACGTAATTTATCCTTTTTTTGATTTAAATATGGATACTTTAAAGCTTCAAAGTATAAAATAATGCAAATTTAGTTATTAGATATTGTGGGTGTTGAATGTTACTTCTAGAAATTATTAGAGATAAAAATTACCAATCAACAGCCTAACCAAGTACTTTTTGAAAACACCTTTCTATTCTGCAACCGTTTTGATCCCCAGGATTTATTTTACACATTAAATGATCTTGGTGTTCTTCCCGTCCTTTGATGATATTGAACACTATCTCCTACTTTTTTATTATGAGAAGTGACTAAATCCGATGAACGATAATAAAGATTGCAATAGTGGATATTTAAAAATAGATTTTATTTACATTTAAAATTGGATTATGTTTACAACTACATATTACTATATAGTATATTTAGTAAGTATATTTAACGTATTATTAATCAATGGAAATATAGCGTTAAATATAAATCTACCTACTTAAATATTGTCTGATGCAGGTTGTTATATTTAGCAAAAGCGTATAGAGCCAGTACTGTATAATTTTTGTTGATGATTCAATCGATATCTATTAGTAAATTCTAGAATAGATATATGAGATCGAGTCTACTGTTACTTGGTTGAAATTCATCTTATAAATTAATAAAAAATACACTGATGAATATTTCAACTATTTAAAAAGTGTATTTTTTATTAATTTATAAATTCTAGAATTTCAATATTAGTAGATTAGCACACCTTTTTTTATTATCATGCACCAATGGAAAATATTTTTAAAAAATCCTCCATAAAAGATAAAGCATAATCTCAATACATACTAAAAAATATCTTCAAATACTTCATATACAAAGGACAAAACCCTTTAATATTAATATTGTAGGTAACTCCATTTTGCTAGACTTTTTTTCTGAATAAAAATTTAAACTGTACGTACCAATTTTGTATCTTATCAACCTAAAATACTCATTTTATAATATTTTTTGTTTTCAAATTTCCTAACTAGGCCTTTGTGTAGATAATACCGTTTAAAATTGAACTACAGAATATATTTATTAATGTCAAGTACACTTATCATCATTAAAGTTCTAGTTCTGTGTATAACAAAGCGATAATTAATTAATTAACAAATTTGTTGTATGTAGGATAAATAAATATGTAAGATAGGTTTCAATAGGTACTTATTGTAGAAAAATTGTTAAAAAAAATCTGCCACGCTACGTTTTCATATCTGATCATTAATGTAATAAGATATACTTACTTTGTATTTATTACATCAACCAGCAATATTTCTTATTTTTTACTATATATGTTATATTTAGTAACTGATGCATTATTTAATCTTTATTATTTTTATTGTAGTTTTATGCCTACCTCTATTTTATTTTTCAATTTAAGACATTTGTAAGGATAATGGATGTTGAGATGGGTGGTTAGAGGTAAATTTTTGTACAATAGGTAGTACATTTTTATCTATATTGAAAAATTCTTAGTTTTGTTTCTGATAGTTTTTAAAGGGCATTTTGACTTAACATTTTCTATAAAAAATACGAGAAAACCAGGATCGATCTACTTCAGATATGAATGTATTTTTTATAAGGAGTTTTTTATCATATCTTTTTTTTTGTATCAGTTCAGAATATGGATAATACCTACACAATTTTAGTGCAGTAAAATGTAAAAATCGCATAGATACCTATATAAGTTACATATTTATTAATTGCAATAACTGTCCATTAATTAGTAGAATTCAATTGTGACTTCTTAGTAATAATAGTAAAATAAATGTAAAAAATAAGATAAATCTTGTATTATTATTCGTTGTTTTGTATTGCGGTATTATATTATTGATCCATCAATTAGAAGTGTTACCCGCTTACCCGCTGAACGGTATAGACTCGTCCTTTCCGTCCATTATTTCTGTTTCCAGCTCGGTTATTGCCGTAAATGAAAGGGAAATCAATACGACCTTGGCCGTCAGACGGTGACATTGAGCAAAACCGGTACACGTGGGATGCCTCTCGCAATCAATAACCTGATAAAAACAACATTGAAAACGGATGTTCGTAAACAACACATCATTTTTGCTTATAGGACGAATAAAATTTAATTTAATGAAAACAATAACAACATGCAATAAGTATGAAAGTAATAACAACGCCTACGTGCTTATATCTGCTATAAAAAATTATATTTGCATAAAACATGCAATGAGCAATACAGTGTAATTAGATAATGTAAACAGAATATTCTGGAGTCAAATAAGCGAAGATTAAATAAAGAAAAATAATAAATTCAAAATATTTTTCAGGCGTTTTTAAATCCAAAAATAGAAATCTGTTAAACACCCGCCGATTTACAATTACAACGACTATAATAATCTTTTATGTATGTAGAGGATTTAAACAAAACAAATATAACTACACGTGTCTTAATGTAAGATAACAAAATTTTTTGTCATCGATCTAAATATGACGTAAACGAAAATAACTACTAAAAACAGTGTTGTTCATGGTTTGTGGTACCATTTACTATTATGTAACGAAAATTTAAAAAAAAATGCACTACAAGCCAAATAGGTACACGTGTAAACTATTTGGGGCAAAAATGAAGCTATAGGCACTTAATTAAAAATATATTTTAGCAACAATAATTATGTAAATGAATTTTGCAGCTAACTAATTCTTTATTTACCTAGGTATATATGTACCTGTGTATTAATTTGGCAATTTTTAAGAAATACCTACATGTAACATTTACATAAAATAAAAATGATGGTTGAATTGCTATTACTACTTTACTAGGCATTTGGTGAAACATATCAAATACAAAAAAAAATGAAGAAAAACACTTGGTACATGGGCGTAGCCAGGGAAAGGCAGGGGCCCCTTAAACTGCTCATTTTCTCAAAACCCTCGGAGATTAGTATTATAATATCCTTTTTTGTAAGATTTTTTACTTTTTTCTATATAAAAAAAAGAACTACGATCAATTTGGCTTTTTATAAAACTAAAATACTTTTTTTTTGAGAAAAATATACCTATTTTCTAATCTGTCCTCCCTCCCCTAAACAAAACCCTAGCAACGTCCTTGCTCACAATACATTTATTTAAAAATGAAACAGTATTATCGACATTTTGTATAATTAAAACATACTATTCACAAAAGAAAAGATTTATTGTAAAATTTTGGAACAATTGGAAAAATAAAGTTCATTTTTTGCTGTTATTTTTTATTTTATTTTCATGTTTAATTTCGAAATTTAAAAATTTTTGCTGTATAAAAAAAGAAGACAAATTATCTTAAGCATATATTTTATTTTAAACATTCATGCAAAAACAAGCAAAAATATTTTAAACGCACAAGAATTATAACTATGTACCTCTAGGTAAATCTAAAAATACACGTGTATTGTTATATGGACGATATACATAGTATTACACAATTATAAAATATTATACAAGTTTCAAATTGATAAATTGCTGCATACGTTATTGATTATTAAATCGCAATCAATTTCTTAACCTAATTACTTGATCATGAACATTTGAAAATACATACCTACTACATTATTAACATTGGTAATGATGTGAAAAATAAGCCCTAAAAACTAGAACATTAATAGATACAACAAGTTCATTTCTTTGGTTCCTCCTTTTTAGCTTCAATGGGTCGACTTGGTTGACCAGTTTGCTGAATTGGTATGGGTTTCTCGCTTTTACCCTCCAGGGATTTTCGTGGAGCCGAAATTGTCAAAACACCATCAGAAGACAAACTTGACTGCACCTGGTCGACATCATGATCATCTGGAAGAACATACCTTCTTACAAAGTGCCTGGAAATGAAACCATGATCATCGGGTTTCTCCTCGTGTTTTCCTTCAATGGTAATCGTATGACCAGCCGATGTCACTTTAATTTCTTCGGGTTTAAAGTGTTGAACATCCAAGCTGACCTGGAATTTATCTTTGTCTGAATGGATGAGAGATCCAACATCGGAAGATGAAGATCTCCACGGCCTCAGGTAACCAGCCGGACTTCTGAAAAGGCTCCTTTCAATTGGTAGGGTCAGTGGTGCCAAAAGGTCGTCTGGGGATAAACCAAGTCCGAAGTGTTGGTCCAAAATGCGAGATGGACGAAGAGGATCAAATAACATCAACGACATTTTGTATTATGGGTTTGATTAAAATTCACTGATCAATAAATAATTATTCACAAAAATTCTGCAAGTCGCAGCTGAATAGCTCTTTTTCACTTTCGCTTTCTTGTGGTCGATTGTTGCTAAGGGCGTCTGCGACCGTTTATATACCCGGGTTAATGACAGCAGACAGGCAACTGGCGTGGAATTCTATTCGAGAAAATTCGCAACGATTCTACACGTGCGCCTCTCAGATACAGTAAACAATTCATGGAATACTGTCACTTTCCTACGACGTCATACAATTTATAGGATATGTTTTTTTTTTTTTTTTGATAAGTACATCGTAAGGGTGTCATTTATTGGATGTACCTAAAAAGATTATTTTTTAAGTATATTCTGAAAATGCACTAGAGGGATTTCAGAATCTTATGAACAGTGAAATGCGCAAAAACATCGAGAGGCGGAGCTTTTATGCTAAGGCATAAGGCGATTTTCTCAACAAAGCAACTTTCACATATCAATTTAACAACTTAATATGAACAAAATATGTATCTGTATATTATAGGATAATTATGCAATTTGCGTGTCGTTAAAGCTCGGCAACCTCATGAGGGTTATACCTATCGTTATATGGTAGCCTTTTATCGTCCATTCATGAAAAAGGTTTCGGTTTTCACCTGAAAGGGTTGATTTCGAAGATAGGGGTCAAAAAAGTATCATCCCAGCGGACTTCATATTGAGAAAATGAATTGAAATTTTCCAGAAAGTTCGGGAATGTTGTAAAATTTTCCAAACGATTCTAGAATGTTTGAAAATGTTTTAGAATTTTTTAAAACATTTGAGAATGTTCTAAAATATTCTAGGAGGTTCCAAATTGTTCTAGAATATACTAGAAGGTCAATAATACCCCTAGAATTTTCCAGAAGCTTCTAGAATATTATGGAATCATAATATAGAAGGTTCTAGAATCTAAAAGATTTGATATGTTTCAGACATTTTTATAAAGCTTTTGAACGTAATATAATCTATTATGAACTATAATTATTTTCTTGGCGCTGATTAGAGTTCCTAATTACTGAATTCAATGATAAGTGTGCATTTAATTCAAGCTTTAAGTGGGGATAATCGCTGCAATTTCCTACTGGGGGCTTGTTGTTAGGACTATCTCCATTCTACAATATACTCCCTGGATTTTAACAAAAAAAAAATGAACAAAAAATTATAATATAACTTTTCCACTGAATTTACCTATAGAAATAGTAATTTGTTATTGGTTTGTTATGATTTATGAAACAAATTCTTTAGGCATGTGACGATTTTTAACAATCTTCTTCTTTAAATAATTAATTTTTTCTCGTCAGCTTTTCTTAATCTTTGTCATTTTCTTCTTAGTAAACATTTTTATATATTAACTATGTATTGTTAATATAAATTGCTGTTGAATTTTTTTTTTTTCCTATTTGAAATAAACCAAAACCATCTATAAAAACTAATTTTTATTGACCTTCTTACTTATAACATAAAGGAACAAATGTGAAAATACAGTAATCTAACTCGGAACATATTACTAAGGTAACAAATACAAAAAACTGGTGATCACAAAAGCTTGAGAAATACTCAAGTAAAATTAAATTCAGTCTCAAAAAGAAAAAGATCTTTAAATCTGTTTATTTCTTCTCCTTATTTTCAATGGGTTTGCTGGGTTGTCCAGTTTGCTGGATTGGAATGCTCTTTTCTTCCTTGCCTTCCAAGGATTTTCTGGGCGCCGTGATGCTCAAAACTCCATCAGAGGACAGACTAGACTGCACCTGGTTTACATCGTGCCCTTCTGGTAATACATACCTCCTTACGAAATGCCTGGAGATGAATCCATGTTCGTCTGGTTTCTCTTCGTGTTTACCCTCGATGGTCAGGGTGTTTCCAGAGGCTGTTACCTTGATCTCTTCTGGCTTAAATTGTTGTACATCCAAATTTACTTGGAACTTATCTTTGTCAGCTGTTACCACTGAACCGGTATCTCTTGCAGCTGATGGTGTCCTCCAGTGTCTCAGGTAACCAGCAGGGCATCTAAACAGACTCCTTTCCAAAGGCGCCAGCAAATCTTCAGGATCTAATCCCAAACCAAAGTGTTGGTCCACTACTCGAGATGGTCTCAATGGATCCCACATTAATAGACTCATTTTTAGTAGATTTTTTTAACACCAACAATAACTTGCACTGAGTAAAATCGCTTTGAATATTCGCTTTGTGTACGCTTTAGCAAGTTGCTAACACGGTTTACCTTTTTCAAATGACTGCCGCGTCGCCGGGCGTGCGCGTTTAAATATGTTGTGTACGAATTTCTAGAGCGTTCCGGAAACTCTCTCGAAAACAACAGCCGTTTCTAGGGTTACAGTTCGTTGTAACTTGATTTTTTGTGTATTTGAAATCGTTAAAATATGCATTTGTGTAATAAATGCTTTTACTAATTTATTTTGCATTATGTGTAATTACTTTTTTTTACTATTGTCTATTTACTAAAAAAATAAACTTGTAAAATTATTTAATAATTACACTATGAGAAATGCCGGTACCTTTTTGAAAAATTAATTATGCAACTTTTTGTTTGGTTTGAATAAAAAAAAATTGTTTTATAAAACTTGACTGATAAAATATTGACAATTATTTTGTTAAGGCTATTGAAACTTTCCTTCCTATTTTATTTTAATTTTTAGTCAATTTTTGTTTGTGCAGTTAAAATGTCCACGTGTTTATTTAATTACAAGAGTAATTTCATGGATAATTGAATGTCATTGAAGATAAAAATAATAAAATCCATGCGACATAAACAAAAATGTAATACCTGTACGTGGAGTTTATGTTCATACAAATGTTGTAATAATCACAAGCAAAATTTTTGGAAAAATTAAATTTGGATCCATTTTTACAAAATAGGTATTTTTTTAGTTTAATTTTTGAATTGCATTGAATATAATGAAGTATGTAAAATAATTAACCTTAATAAACATAATGTATTTTACATTTGGAAATTCTTTTAATTTCATTCTCTATAATATCTCAATTTTAATGATTAATAGGTACTTTTATAATTAAAATAAAAGAACTATTACTATAGTTAACGTGTATGATTTTTTTATTCCGTTGTTGTTTAAAGAAATAGATTTATTTTTTAACATTTAGTTGTGTTTTGTAATAGTTTTTGCAAAAAACAAATCGAATTTAAAGTAAAGTTAATGCAAAAAAGCATTGTATAATTACGTATGCAAATAGGTACATGTAATTTTTTTTGCATCTATTAAAAATAGAATGAAAATCAAAATTTTGGTTTTTAGCAAAGCGAAAAAATATTTGTAATTTATATTTATTTCATAACGTTTATAGGTATGTATATGTATTTGTATTTTACCTATAATAATGTAAAATAAAAGAATTAATACAAAAAGAAGTTTCAAAATTTCATATGTGGAAAAAATGTTAATTTGAATAAAGTTGTATGTATATAGGTATGTATAAACACATTAATATTAAAATCCAAATACATACATACAGCTTTTTAGCGAAGAAATAAGTTTCTTGATTTAAAACTGTGTTTGTTAATATTTAAAATATTTAACATACATTAAAATCCAAATGGAAATTTTTGACAGTAAAGTTTGGGTAATAATTTAGTGTAATAGTGCATGAAATTTAAAATATTGTTTAAATGTACAGATAGATACCTACGTCGATAGATATTATAAATTCAATTCTCAATTTTCTGTTCTAAAATTGTAAGAGTGTAATTTTTCTGTTATAAAAAAATATAAGGACATTACAACAAAAGTGTATCATAAGAAGAATTATTTTTTTGGATTGTTATTAATATTTAATAATTTATTTTAATGGGAATGATCTTTTTATAATTTGTTATTACTAATTAATTAGGTACCTACCTATATATTATGTATTTTGTTTCATTTATTTGAAAAAAAAAAATTCGAATTTTTAAAATAAAATTAATGCAAAAATAAACTGCAAAATTACCGGAAAATAATATTAATTTTCTTCAATATGTATTAAAAATTAAATTAACTACTAATTAATCAACGTCTACAGGTTTCTTATTAGCAAAAAAATAACGTTTCTAGATTTTAATATAAAATTGTTAATTTTGTACGTGATATGTGGATTCAATTTTACATTTTCCATTCTAAAATTGTAAAAATATTTCATTTTATTACTATAAATAAATTTTACAACATAACAACAAAAATGCATCATTTAATTTTTGTGTTTATAAGTACCTATTACTTTATTTAAAAAAATTATGATTCTTCTGCAATTTTATTAGAAATAGCCGGTTGTTATGACAAACACGTACACAAATACGAGAAACAGCTGGAAGACTCTCGAAAACACTAGATCGTTGTTCTGTACGTATATAAACGAGCCCACCCGACATCCGGCACAGTCAATCGAAAGCATTCGTAGTGGTAACATAATACAGCGTTTACGAAGCGAATCTTCAAAGCGATTTTACTCAGTGCAAGTTATTGTTGGTGTTAAAAAAATCTACTAAAAATGAGTCTATTAATGTGGGATCCATTGAGACCATCTCGAGTTGTGGACCAACACTTTGGTTTGGGATTAGATCCTGAAGATCTGCTGGCGCCTTTGGAAAGGAGTCTGTTTAGATGCCCTGCTGGTTACCTGAGACACTGGAGGACACCATCAGCTGCAAGAGATACCGGTTCAGTGGTAAAAGCTGACAAAGATAAGTTCCAAGTGGATTTGGATGTACAACACTTTAAGCCAGAAGAAATCAAGGTAACAGCTTCTGGTAACACCCTGACCATCGAGGGTAAACATGAAGAGAAACAGGACGAACATGGTTACGTCTCCAGGCATTTCATAAGGAGGTATGTACTACCAGAAGGGCACGACATAAATCAAGTGCAGTCTAATCTGTCCTCTGATGGAGTTTTGAGCATCACGGCACCCAGAAAATCCTTGGAGGGCAAGGAAGAAAAGAGCATTCCAATCCAGCAAACTGGACAACCCAGCAAACCCATTGAAAATAAGGAGAAGAAAAAAAACAGATTTAAAGATCTTTTTCTTTTTGAGACTGAATTTAATTTACTTAAGTATTTCTCAAGCTTTTGTGATCACCAGTTTTTTGTATTTGTTACCTTATTAATGTTAATTACTGTAGGTAGTACTGTTTAAGATTTTCAAATTCGTTACTGTAGTACCTAAGTTAATTTTGTAAATTCGGTCTTATATGTTAAGATAATAAATTTTCTTTCTTAAATATTTACTTTTTTATTTCTTGTCTACTGTAATTCAAAATGTCCAAAATAGCCTTTTTCCAAAAAAACAAATTATTAGGGAGAAGTTAATAAAAAAGTAGTACCTGGGTACTTGAAGATTTGCCTAAGAAGAAATTAATAAACATCGTCATTTTACTAACAAAACAAGGCCATGGTCTATAATCAGTCAGTGTTGCGCATGTGAGGGATTTAAAAATGAGAAAAACTATTTTTATTTGACAAAAATCTATTTGTGACCACCTTGTAAATATGGCGAGTACAAACAAACGAAACCTTACGCTGACGACCACACAAACCAAATCAATAAGTGGTTAGTATGTGGAAAGTATGGTGTTATCGTCCACATATAAATTAATTTTGGATGTGAAAAGTTTCAGTACAGTGAATTTTTGTAAACGCAGTGACTCTTTATTTCGAGAAAAATTTAACCGTGTTGTGTTTGCCAAAAACTGTCATAAAAATCGCTTCATTAGCAATATGGCTATCGTGACTAACGATCCGCAAATAGCTGCTCTGAGTGAACGGCTGGCTCCATCTCTTACTGACAGCAAGTATAAGGGACAAGCTGGTAAAATAGGAATATTCGGTGGGTCTTTGGAATACACGGGGGCGCCTTATTTTGCCGCCATGACTGCTTTGAGAGTTGGCGCCGATTTGGCTCATGTTTTTTGTATGAAAGATGCTGCAACAGTGATTAAGTCATACAGTCCTGAATTAATAGTTCATCCTTTACTGGACGATCCCAATGCCATTTCAAAAATTGAGCCATGGTTGGAACGCTTTCATGCGGTATTGATAGGACCGGGTTTGGGCCGAGAAGAATCAACTTTCAATGTTATCAGACAAATAATAAATCTTTGCAGAAGATCTCAAAAGCCTTTAGTAATCGATGCCGATGGTTTATTTTTAATATCTAGACAACCAGAACTTATTCAAAATTATCCTCCACCTGGAGTAATTTTAACTCCAAACTTAATGGAATTGCAAGACTTAATGGTGTTGACAGCCCAAAAGCTATAACAGATCCAAATAAATTCTTCGAATGGGGGAAAACTATAACTGTATTGGTGAAAGGACCACAGGATCAGATAATGGACTCTGAAAAGAAAATTACTGTCAGCGGGGGAGGTTCTGGAAGGCGCTGCGGAGGTCAAGGAGATCTTTTGGCAGGATCATTAACTACTTTTTTCACTTGGACTTTGCAACAGCCAAGGAATCCCGGAGTTAATCATGATGACAGGATAATGGCTGCCTGTTATGCAGCTTGCAAGTTAGTAAGGGAGTGCAATGCAAGGGCATTCCGAAAGAAAGGGAGAAGCATGGTTGCTTCAGATATGATTGAGGAAATTCATGGTGTTTTTGAGGACAACTTTGAATTAAAAACTACTGAAAATAAAAATTTGTCTATTAAGATTTCTACATCAACAAGTCTTAAATTTTTGGCAATAGATATCTATCTAGAATGTTTTTTTTTACTAAGGGTGTGTCAAATATAATTTGTAAAAACAGTGTTGAATTTTGATGCAATGAATAACATTTGAATAAAAAAAATGCTTAGCAAATACTTAATATTAATTTTTACCTATTTTTTTCACCATGAATTCTAAAAAGAATATTTTTGAGCGTTACAAAGGATTTGTACAGATTTATTGTACCGGGTATTTCACTGAGGGAGGGTCACCAATCATATTTGGGAAACTACGGGCTGCAGAAATTCAGGAAAATAATGGTTTATTGCTAAAAAGGAAATGAGGGAATCTTGGAAATTTTAAGATTTGTAGATCCACATTTTACTGAAAGAGGGTGTAATTGATAGGATAAATTAAATTCAAGATTTCCTTGAAAATTATTATATAAAGCTATAACTTTAATAACGTCACTAAAAAGTCTGAAAACCTTAATAATATTAAACGATTTATCCGATTTTAGCAAAATCATGCTTATTTGAAAAAGAAATGTAAATGTTTTCGACTTACTGCAGTTGGCGCCAAATAGTATCTTCGAGTTGTCAAAATATTCGAGTAATAGAAGTTCGAGTTATTAAAGTATTTTATGCATTCGAATATCCAAATATTCAAACAAATATTTGAATAGTCAAATATTCAACCAAATACTTATTTGAATATCAAAAATTTTAATTAACAGTTTGAATATCAAAATATTAATTGACTATTTGAGTATTCAAATGCTTAGATATCTAAAATCTTGATACTTTTATGATTTGAACACCCAGTTGAAAAAAATTTTAACATCAAAAATGTTGCATTAATGTTTATTAGGTAACAAACATTTGATAAAAAATGGAATAGGAATTAGGTAAACACTAACATATAAAAATATAGAAGCATTTTGCACAAACAAAAAAAAAACAATTTTGAATACCTGTTTAATTAAATATTTGGATATTTGAATATTCAAAAATATATCTGAAATATAAAGATATTTTGAAATATGTGTATTCGGATATCTGGATATTTAAATATTAAATATTTTTTTTCAATGTAATCGAATTATGGATGTTGAAATATTTAAATTGGATTGAGGGAAGTTCTATAAGTGTTATTATTATATATTATTTTTTACAATGTTGTTGCGTTGTTAGAATAATTAGGGATATACAAAATTGATGCAGCGTGTATCAATTTGAATACATTTTAGGTCATAATCAAGCCCTTGCATCCCCAAGGAACTACGCATAAACTTAAGACACGTGCTGATATTGATCGTCTATTTCATTATTATTGTTATTGTATTATATTTCAAAAATACCAAACCGGTGGTTTGAAGTGCTTATCTATTCTTAAACTGTGAAATTTAAAATATATGTAATAAAAATTTCAAATAAAGTTACTCTATTGTGAAGATACAGATAAAAGTGTAAGTGTAGTTGTATAATATTTAATTAAAACAGGTTTTTAATCGCATTTAGGTAATTTACTTTTCAAACAGAATTATTAGGTATATTTAAATGGGTATGTTATGTTGTAGGTTATATTAAACAATTTAAATATGTATCATGAAAAATTGTTTTGTTTATGCAACCAAGCGTACTTAGTACTTTAGAAGGTTGTATAAGTTAAGTTACGTTTTGAATAAGGAGATATAAAAATTGATAAAAATATACAACTTAACTTTTATAAAACGTATATAAATAGACTCTATGACCACATTTTATTATGTTTTGAGAACACATTAATTAATTAAATTGTTATACATCTGTCCATATTATAAAGCGGTTACTTTACGACTATTTTGTGTAATTTAGAGTAATTTTATCGTCATTTATGTTCTACTAGTCTACAGTATCACATCACAAATTACAAATAGTTATTCTTGACTTTATTTACTTTTTAATCAGGTAGAAGCAAGGCCAGTTTGCATTATTTTAACAACCAGAAGATTGCTAACATAAAAAGTGATTGAATATTTCCTATCAAATCAGAGTGCATTTTATTGAGCAAGTGAGCCGCGCTGTTTGTTTAAATATAATTGAGTGCTAACACGTTGTTTTTTTGTTCAATTATAACCACATGTTGCTGGAACGACCAGATAATAATTTGTATTCTACATTATCGTGATGAGCGTCGTAGACTTAAAACCTTCGTATTTGGTTGCTACGACAGCTGGTGCTCTCGTGGTAGCCGGTATTTATTTATAACACTATTAAAAATAAACAGCCGAAGGAAAAAATTATTTTTCCTGTTAAAAATGGAAGCTCGGGAAACGAGTCGGAACTTATCCTTGGTAACCTGGTATAAAATTTTAAACTCGGACAGGTATCGGCATTAACGGAAAATTTTTATTCCAATTGTGACAAATTTCTACCCAAAGCTCCAACCGGTATGTTACAACGACATTAGGTCTTATTTCTGTATGTCTAAGAATATCAATTAACTACTTAAAATAAACAAAAATTCCTATAAAGTGTCTAAAGAAAGTAAATATGAATATTAAAAGTAGCTATTAAAATGTAGTAAAAACGATTAGACAATTCTCCGGTGTGATAGATGTAAAAGAATAATATTGTTAAATGCCTATCTTATCAATTTGTAAGAGCGAAAGATCTGCCAAATTTAAAAAAAATTAAGGTAGATTTATCAATTACCAATTATTATAAAGATGGTATTATACCTTTTTACTTCTTCTATTTTTGGTATAAATGGGTATATGCATAGCAATAAGTTTTGAAAAAAAAAACCGTTGTAAGGGAGAAAAGCCCTCTAGGCGTAGAAGTAGGCGCACCTGGCCTCTAATTTTTGTCTTCATATGAAATTTTTATTCAAATATAACACAATGAAAAAATATTGTTTTCCTCCGAAGCTGTTGCAGATGTGAATTTTTAATAAGCCATAATCACACGTATAAAGGCGAAACTTTGTGAGTGTGTAAGTGTGTATGTTTGTTATTTCTTCACGTCTAAACGGTTGGAGCGATTTTAATAAAATTTGGTATGGAGTTAGCTGACGCCCTGGATTAACACATAGGCTACGTTTTATTGCGGGAAAATATCTTCTTCCCATGGGAAAATCGATGAAAATGAATTCGCGGAATATTATAAATGCGAAAGCAACTCTGTCTGTATGCTACACAATCTCGCCTAAAATTTACTGAACCGATTTAAATGAAATTTGATATAGAGATAGTCTGGAGCCTGAGAAAGGACATAGGCTACTTTTTAATGCGAAAAAAGGATTGTAAGGGGTTGAAATAGGAAAGTTTGTGCGGAAATTCCGTAATTTTTAAAGAGTTTTTAGGCTTTTGATTAGATATAAATAAATACGACATTCAATGTTTGTAAAAATTTTACCCTAAAGGGAATAAAAGTAGCCGATGAAAGTTTTTGTGTAATCACGTCGTCCAAAAAGCTTACGGCCCAGAAAATTAAAATATGAAGTGTAAAAAGTTATAGAGGTTTTGTTGATTTGGATCAATAAAAGTAGTTGAATACTAAGCTATATAAACTATTTTAAACTATAATTAAACTATATTAATCTATAATATTATAAATGCGAAAGTAACTCTGTCTGTATGTGTGTTACGCAATTACGCCCAAATTACTGAACCGATTTAAATGAGAATTTGGTACAGAGATAGATAAGTAGATATAAAGCTAGAGGCTTGAAACTTATTTTTTAGGCTTTTGATTAGATATTTAATATGAAATTTAAAGTTTGTAAAAATTTTACCCTAAAAGGGGCAAAAATAAGGAATGAAGGTTTTTGTGTAATGACGTCGGCAAAAAGGCTTACGGCCCAGAAAATAAAAATATAGAGGAAAAAAATTTTAAATGCTGCCGAAAGTCAGTATTCCACGTGGACGAAGTCGCGGGCATAGATAGTAGAAAATAAAGCTAAGGCATGTATCTTTCTTAAAAGAAAAATGTTAAAATTATTATTCAATCCTCTTAAAAAGTTCAAAACTGTAATATGTAAGGATAGGGGTAGTTTGCATCCTTGTATTAATTTAAGAAAACTGATTTATACTTCAAAAAGTAGTATCCTTACAGACACATCTCTGTACCTACCATAGTTTATTAAAATTGTACGAAGCATTTTTAATTAATCGAAGAAAAACGATTTTCTTTCACACCTTGGCCACCCTCTCACAGGTAAGCGAAGCAAAATTTGGTATATATCGGTTAAATCGGTTTATTTAGATCCCAGGAAAAAGATTAAATTTGTGACTGAGATTTTAGGTTTATGCAAAAATTATATAAATTTTGAGGCTACATCACTTTCCATTTTTTAATAAAATTAAAATAAACGTGTTGCATGTGTTGTCTGAAAACAATTTTTATACAGTAGATTACATTTACAAGGGTGTGCCATTTGTTATTGGGAGCTAACAAAAATTAGGCAGCGTAAAGTTATTTGCATATGTCCAGTTTAATTTCTAGTCTTGGCGGTCGCTGCTGTTGAGCGTTGATTGAGGCTAGTACTATGTACCACAAATGGTAAAGGTTGCACAGCTCGGTGATATTTAAATATACATACATAATCGAAGAAAAATGTTATAGAAATCTAAAATATTTAAGTTTTGCCAAACAAATATATGTATTTGAAAGGTAAGATAATTAAAGAGTTTATTTATTCTGGTTAATTTGCGCGTATACTGGTACTTACTTACTAGTTAATTACCCTAGTTAATAGAAAAATAACACGGTAATAAACATAATTGGTTTAATAACATTACCTACTCTAACTGGTTACAATAATTGTATTTTTGTAGCATATTCGCAAGGTGACGACTGACGACTTTTTATTTTTTCTTTTTCAATTAACTGATTGAAATATTTTCTAAGCTATAGGCTAGCTCTTTTTTACCATAATATTGAATTGGTTGATTACAAAATTTGTTACAAATAGAATCTAATTTACTGTGCAGTGTTCGCAATTTTGTTGAGTAGAGGGGGTGTCCCTGAGTAGGGTTGCGATCCCTAACGATTAAATTTTTGTAGACATTTGTTGTTATTCTGGATTTCTTTAAAGGAGAAGGATAAGATCCTTCCACAAAAAACTCCAAATGGCGCATAAAACAATAATTTAGCGTTTCCTGAAAAAACGCGAAGACTTAGCTTAAGGACACCCTGATACCAATCGATAGGTAATTAAAAAATACAGCTCCTGGTATGTTAAAAAATATGACGTTCCATTTAAATTAATCAAGTTACAACCCCTTAAAGTTCTTACCTAAGTAGTATTAATTTTTGGACACCCTGTATAAGATGACAAGTTTATTATAATTGGGATATAAAATATTATTTATTGTTACACTTCATTGTAAATTTCGCTTATATAACTTAAATACTTCTTAAGTATTTGAAACATGAAAATTAGGTTCGATTTTGATAAAATTCAAATTATTTAAAAAACCTTAAGGTTTAGGTGTTATAAACCTTATCAAAACAAACACTTATTTTGATCGAAAAATCCAAAAATGCAATAATATACAGGGGGTTCCATTTAAAAAAACATAACTTTGATACCTTTAGGGCATTTGGAACCCCCTGTATAATATAAAAATAATTTTAAAAGGTAACCATAATAGACCCCTATATAACCCAATAGTTAAAGTTTTTGAAATTTTCATATTTGGGCCGACGATTTTTAATGCAATAATGACAAACACATTTATCAGACTTATACTAATTGTCAGTTATTGCAATTAAAAAATGACTGACATGGGCGATTTTATTTTCGATCAATTTTCTGCGTTGAAACCACATGGTGCATTAAAAGAAAATATGACTGTTTATAGGTATATTGCGACTAATATAAAAGCATGAAGGGTTCAAACATATTAGTGTGAGATGATTTTCGCCGATTTGTTTTTATCAGATTTTGGTGATTGAAAAATAAGAGACAAAATAAAAGTCGAAGAGAATTACTTTTCTTGGAAAAATATATTAATGTTATATCAAATATAGAAAAAATGATGATAGTCGAGTATAGTTTGTTTGAATTACAGTCAAAATCGGTTACAACGACATCGAAGGGGCTACTCTATATGGTCGTAAAAACCGATAGTCGTAACAACCGGTGATGTTATAAAATAGGTACATATAGCATTCAACCGGGACCTTTGATATTGGTCGATGTCATTATAAACGGTTTTAATCGAGTGTAATATGTTTAACATTCAAGAAAAAAAACCTTGGCACCCTTTAGTGGAATAATTATTAAATATGGAGTGGAAAAATATCCCACTGCTACCCTACATAGGAATAATTATTAAGAAACAATCCGATATAACCTATCACGAAGTACATATTTGCGTTAGAGTGATTTCTTTCCTTGGAAGATTGGCTTAGGATAGGAAGGGTGTGCGTGTCCATATTAAAGGATCCAATATGTCACTTCCATAACAGATTTTAATAATTTAATTGTCTTTGATTTCTGGAGTAATATCTAGAGGAGAAGATGAAGAAGAAGAACAAATGGAATGTGTAATGATTTAACTGTTTTCCAATTTTTCGTATTCTAGATCGTTTGTTGTTTACAACGAAAAAAGCAACGGGTTTGTGACTGCAAGAACTTACCCAAAAATGGTACTAATAACATTAGTTGAGCATCTACCTCTAGAAAAACACGTCGCCATAGATGCCCCTGGTATGCGCACATTATACGTCAAAGTCCCAAGTTCGGACGATAACGTCAGAACGGAAGAAATAGCGTAAGTACTTGCACTTATTTTTTTAATGGGTTAGCGAATAAAAAATGGAGATGCTTCATTTTAGGATGTGGTCAAACGAGAAAGAAATAGCACTAGATTGCGGAGACGAGGCAGCGATCTGGTTCTCTAGGTATATTTTGGAACAAGATTCTGGTCTAAGGTTGGGTTTTTATCCCCCTGAGAGGAGACGGGACATCACAAAGTCCCATGTGAAACATTTGAAAAGCTACAAGAATCTCAGTAACGAATCTACGGTAGGTAAATGAATAAAATATTGTCAATAATATTTAAATATTCTAAAGTTCGCTTTTTGGTATTTATGGTATAGTACATTATTTAAACTATTATTGCTTTAGATGATTCCTTTTAAAAAATTCAGTTTCGGTTGAACTGCATAACTTTATTGGAATTTGTGGTTTAAAAAGCGAATATTAACTACTCAACAAAACTAAAAGAAATCAAACTGTACTTTCAGTCAAAAGAATAGAAACTGTATTTGCTTAAAAAAGAAAAGAATTTTTTATTTTGAAAAATTTTCAAACACCTTTTAAATACGCAACGAATTGTTTAATAACTTTAAACTGCAATTAAAAACAAGTATTTTTAAACCTTTGTATAAGCAATTTTTGAAATTGAACGAGTATCAAGGAGTAATACATAACTTCTTTTTTATTATTTTCAGTATTACGCTTTAAACTTGACCTTTCAGTTGAATCTATTATAAAATTAAAATAGCGTGATAAAGTTAAAACAGAAATCTTGTTATTGTTGCTTATCTATTGTTAATTTGTCTTGAAGGTTTTATTTTGTTGTTTGCCGATTAGAAGAAACATAAACCTGTCAAAGAAAATGAATACAAAAATCTTTCTTGTTAGATTTTTTATATTACGCAGATAATTATATTATTATGTAAATTTATATTTATGATAAGGAAGATTTGAAACATCAACAGCTTTTACAATTTCAAGATGAGAAAGTTTTGTAAACCATAAGATAAAGTTAGAGTTTATACTGACTTTTTCATTTCTACTAAAAGTAGCAATGTAATCATACATTTTCCATTTACGTATTATTTTAATTACTCAAGTAATACAAGATCGTTTTCAAAAATTATTTTTGCTCAAGTAAAAAACAAAAAAGTAATTTTTTTGACCTTGAGTTTTTTAATGTTTACTACTTCTAAAAATAAGAATAATAAGTGATTCATTAACAAAATTATTGTAGGTGTAAATATGTATCTTTAAACATACATATTTGTAGAACTTAAAATCTTCTATTTCGAATATTTGCAGAAATATTTATCAAACACGCTTATTTTAAATATACCTTAAATGATTTCATCAACCAGCTACTTTTCAATTTTCTGGAATATACAAACAAACTTTATTATATTTCATATAATAGAATTTTTAATGTTTATTTAAAATTTAATAACGTAATAAAAAAAACACACACAGTCGAACAGTACCCAAGACAGGAAAAAAATCAGTAGGTAAATAGGTTGTAATTGAACTTCAGAAATGATTTTAACCATGTTCCCATAATTGAATTAAGAATTAATTTTTTTGTAGGGAATGTTTTCCGATTTGTCCAGCTTCATGATGATAAACGAATCATCTATTAAAGAACTGAACACACGCTTGGAGTCTCCGGCAACACATCGAAATTTTAGGCCAAATATCGTCGTTGAGGGCAAAGAAACTGCCCCATTCGCTGAAGATGCTTGGGTCTGGATAAAAGTGGGCGACGTTGTCTTAAGGAATGTAAAACCGTGCACAAGATGCATGTTTACAACAATTGATCCGTTAACCAGCGTCCGATCTCGAGATAGGGAACCTCTCAAAACATTGGAAACGTAAGAAAAAGTATTTACTTTTATACGAGGATGGATCAAATATAAACGAGCCTTTGTTTATAAAATATTTATTTTGAAAATATTCACAAAAACACAAATTTCTCTATTTTTCGACATATTCCCCTTGTTTGATTATACATTTTTCGATTTGGTAGTTTTTTCATCTCGTTATCATAAAAAGAAGCAGGGCGGGAGTCTATCCAGTTGCGCACAAACGCCTCCACATATTCATCAGTCTGAAATCGCTCGCCTCCTAGTGATTCTTTGAGGGGCCCAAACATGTGGAAATCACAAGGGGATAAGTTTGGGCTATATGGATGGTGCTCCGATTGAGTCTAGTGCATTTCATTAATTTGGGCCTGCCTTAAAGCTGCGATGCGAACTCGAGCAGCTTTTTGATCTTCATTCAGCAACTTTGGGACCCAACGAGCTGAAATTTTTCGGAATCCCCAGTTTTCCGTTATGATTGTATGGACACTCCCATAGCTGATGCCGAGTTCCACAGATATCTGAAGCACAGTGGCGTGGTGGTCCCCTTCAATAAGGTTTCTAACGCGTGCAATGTTAATCGGCGATATGCTGGTGCGCAGACGATGAGGATGATTTACATTTTCGACAGGATTACGCCCTTCGTTAAATTCTTTGGACCAAACTTTTACCCGTTGCCACGAAAGCGTTTCATTTCCGAACTGTGCTAGTAATCTGCGCAAAATTTCAGCTGGTTTCACGTTTTCACGTGTAAGACACTTAATAATAATCCGTTGCGCAACGCTGCTATGCATCTCTTTCCCACTCATTGTGATAGTTACTAACCAAGCAAACACAGCAATACGACGAGTCGTTTCCGTTTCACCTAATATCCCCACTTCAAGTTACTAACGCCCGTATGCGCCTTGAACAACTATCCGGCGCTCAATATAAAAAGGCTCGTTTATATTTGATCCGCCCTCGTGTGTAGTGTTTATAATTAAAATTACTTGATTTTGAAAGAAGCAGCATTCATATGCGTCTAATATCTCATTGGCTCATTAGTTACGAGTTAGGTATAGGAAACTCTTAAGATAACGAAGAAATGCTAGACCATTGCTTTTTTCTTTCTTTTGATTGCGCAGAAGCTCATTACTGATCTATACTCTGGATCATGTAAAGTGGCGGCTGTCGTAATAAAACTCTCATACTTAAAAAGACTTGGGTATTAGTTTTTTGTCGAATGTCTGACATCTGCATTAATAAAGAAGACGGTCCCAATTTTCTTTAGTGATTTGTTTAAATTATTTCATGATGTTGTAATTTTCTATTAACAATTTAGGCCAGTCATTAAAACACAAAAGTACTTAATTTTTGTAAAAATTTTACCATCTATATGAGTATGTCACAATGTGAGGAAGGCTTCATGGAGTAGAATACTAAAAATAGCTCCAACAAAAGTTGATAATTTTTTTTAAATTTAAGTCTGAAAATGTTACATACAGTTATGTAATCGCAATTATGCAATTGTTCAAGTTTGACAGAATCCCCCATTGGCTTGCTTATTGTGCCCAATAATGCCAAAGAAGGTGGGTGAAATTCCTATTAATTTTAGCCCATCATAGTCATGAAATGTCAAAATTTTGGTTAAAACCATTTCATTACATTTACAAGAAATTCAATTATTACCTTTATATTTAGATTAAGTTGATAAGAAAAAAGTGGCAAGTCGAACGAAAAAACAAAAAAACATCAAACTTGGGATATCTCTTGAGTTTTTGCCTTTTACGACGTTTTTATGATTATTTCTTAAAAGAAACTACATTACGCGTTCAATGCACAAAAATAAATTAAACGCTAGTTTATAAAACCATCAATTGTAATGTTCGAGAGATAAAAAATATTGTGTTGCATAAAGCGCCTAATATTTTTTTTTTTAATTAAAGGATCGAGAAAATGGAAAGAATATAAAAAATATCCTGTTTGATGATTCTTTTATACGACTTTTATTTTTTTTTAATCTATATATAAGGGGATGTTCATAAAATACGTCACGGTATAAATAGCTTTTTTGGCCCCCTCCCCCCCGGTTGTCATGCTGTGCCACACTTTCTGTGACTCCCCTGTAATATTACGTCACGAAAACTAAACACCCCCCTGAACATGATAAATTGTGATTGATAATACACAAATTTTGATAGTCAAAAATATTTATTTTATTTTCATAATAAAATTTAAATAAATTAATAAATATCTTTTGGAACAAACAAATAAATAATATTTCTATTTTATCAGAAGTCCAAGGATTCTGTAAAAATTCAGTAAAATTTTTTGATGAACGGCGAACGTCACGTTGCCGTAGACCCCCCGACTCCCCTTGTCACATGTTGTCATACGCAGCAAGACCCCACCCGCCCTTGTAGCGAACGTATTTTATGAACGGCCCCTAAAGGTAAATACTTGAACTTCTTATAAATATAATAAAAAGGCTTTAATCAAAATTTTCAGTCTTGCTATTTTCTGCATTTTATCTCATTGGGGCATTATGTTCACATTGATCATTTTTAACATAAATGCGAAAACAAATAAAATTGCAATTTTCAATGTTTAAACAAAGTCTAAGAAAAAACGGACAACTTTTGTTGGAGGCATTTTGGATATTTTACTCTCTGAAAGCAATTTATCAACATTGTGACAGACTCAGATTGCTGCAAAAAAGTTTTACATAAAAAAATATTTTAACTACACAGTCTAATTTTATTGTCTAAGTTGCCACTTTACATTGGACTTTAGTGTATATTTGTATCTATACTTGAACGTATGTTATGTTGCATACGTTCTCGCTAATTTTCGTGAATACTTTACATTTTACAGGCATATTAATATTAATTAATACATTACAGTTATCGTCAACTTGGAGAGCATCTGAACATGCACACTTTTGAATCGAAATCAGTTGTAATGGGTGTAAATTTGGAACTGAAGAAGGTTGGAGTCATTCATATCGGTGATCCTGTTTATATTCCAGAATAATTCTTTTTAATCAACATTTATTTTATTTTTGGTATGCGGCGAGTTTGAGATATAAAAATATTAACGGATAATTATTGTACTTATTGTGTTCTTTGATTGGTAATGTGTAACATAATATATTATAAAAGAGTAATGTTTTCTTATACTATTTTTAATATTATTTAATTATACCCTTGAATCGGTTGTTTAAAAATAAATGTAAATTTTAACTTCCTCATACTTTGTTTTATTAAATTCCTAATTTTGAATATGAGGTAAGTAAATAAAGTAAAATAATAAAATTAGTGGTGTGTTAAATATTTTAATTCTGTACTTATTTCTGAAAGTTTGAAAGCCATTAATTTACAATTAGAAAATTATAAACCAAAATATTT
Source organism: Agrilus mali (assembly GCA_029378335.1). Classification (NCBI taxonomy): domain Eukaryota; kingdom Metazoa; phylum Arthropoda; class Insecta; order Coleoptera; family Buprestidae; genus Agrilus; species Agrilus mali. The sequence continues at coordinate 6,083,979 of CM055657.1, read as the reverse complement.
TATATTTTTGGTTTTAATTAAAAAAATCATCAAGTGAAGTGTTAACTCAAATAATTTTTGTAAAAACAAGGTAAAACAAATGTTTTAAAAGCATTTTTTGTATGTTTGTTTTTATTTTAAACAATGTTTCACAAATTTGTCACTACCAGTTCTCTTGAAAGTAAAAAAAAAATTACGTTATGTCTGAAGAGTGATATCAAAGAAAGTCTCTTTAAAAGAAGATACTGTTAGATACAGTTTGTCATTTCTTTTTTAGTTGAACTGTTATGATACCTATTTCAAATACAATACCTCTGTAAACTATAGGTATTGGTTTTATTAACTTTTGAAAGAAAATTGAACTGATTTTTTTTTATTTTGTATACAGAATAGATATTTTCTTTTCGACCAATGTTAAGTGACTTGAGTGCAATTTAAAATTACAATTCGTCAATATGACCGTCGTTATTAATTTCTGGAATTTTAAATGGGGTAAGATATTGTTTCAGGTTTTTTATTCAACTGGGGTAGGGTTTTCAAAGGTTATATTGATGTAATGATAGAATTTAAATTTTTTAAGAAACTAATCCATATTAAAGTAAATAGAGATAAACGGTTGTCTTTTTAAAATAAACATTTCAAATTATTATTTACTACATGAAATGTTTGTACCTACAAACAGATATCGTTGACCTACAAATTAGCTAAACTTTCGTATTTATTTCATTTAATTTGTAATCATAACAATAATACACTTGATATTTTTAGTCTTTAAAACTTGTAATAAAAAATTTAAATTGTAGTAGAAAATAGAAAAAGGCAGTAGGAAATAATACCTACGATTTATGTAGGTGGCTAGTTTATTTCCTTACAGTGTTATCAACGGTTGTGGTGCACACAATTACATACGCATGATAAATATAAACATAAATTCTCTTGCTCGTTATATCCAATAACCAAAGTTAATAAGTTCATTATCAGCTATTCAGTTCAACGAGCGTCACAGTATTTCAATTTGTCGGACAAATGAGAAGGTATCTCTTTAAAAGAGTAGTGATTTAATGTGGGCTAAAATGAAGATAGAATTGTTAAGTGTGATTTTAATTTTGAAATTTCTAGGAGGAGCTCAAGGTAAAAATCAGTATTTTTTTAAATACGTATTATAGGGCGTAAAAGAGCCAGGAAATATATTTGATTAATTTAATTAATAGGTAACCGTTCTTACAAGTTTGAAGGGGCATTGTTAGATAGTTACATTATTTCATTAACAACATTTAAAGAAATTTAACTGTGTTTTATGAGCTGTAGTAGATAGAATATAACACCCAGGGTTGGTCTCAAGAAGTTTTGTTTTTTAACTAGAGTAAAGTTTAAGTATTAGGTTCTTTATATTTTTTATGAAGAATAATATTAAATTTCTTATTCAACGTACTATAATTTTACTAAAATAATTTTGTTTGTTACTAAATTAACGAATTTGTTTTAACTTTTATTAGATCAATAAATTTTCATAATTTTATCATTTGATAAATATATAAATACACTCTCTTGATATATACAGGGTGTTTGGAAGCTGGGAGCAAAGCCTTCAGGGGGTGTTAGTATAGACCATCTAGTATATTTTGAACCATATTTGTCCTAACCAAAGTCTGATATTTTATTTTAAAGGGAGCTTTTACGATTTTAGTACCAAAATCCCGAAATGTTCTAATTAAGTGCTAATAACGTAAAGTTTAAGTGGAAATGTCTATTTTTTTTAATGTACTTTATAAGCCTAAGGTGGATTTAATGGTATCAAATCATTTAAAGTACCCTGTTTGCAAAAAATATAATTTTTCAGACTAGTTAAACATAACAGAAAAAAATTGAAGAGCAAAAATTTGATTTTTATTGACATTTAAAAAAATAAATAAAATAGCTACAGGTCTGCAGACAGTTTTAAAAACATGCTGAGTTACTGTTCTTTCTTTTAAGGTATTATTTACCTAGATATCTTTACAATTTTTGAAGTTAGGATGCCTGAACCTGTTAAAGTCTGTAATATCGATTTTTAAGAATTAACAAAAAACAACAGTTTTTGATTTAAAAAATTTAATTTTGATTCTCAAAATGGCTTCCGCCATTGCGTATACGTTTGCGACAACGATTTCTCACTTCCGTCGTCGTTATTTTCAGCTGTATTTCTCATTTCGGGATTTTGGTACTAAAATCGTAAAAGCTCCCTTAAAAAAAATATCAGACTTTGGTTAGGACAAATATGGCTCAAAATATTCTAGATGGTCTATACTAACACCCCCTGAAGGCTTTGCACCCAGCTTCCAAACACCCTGTATAATGTATGTACGTAATTATAATTAATATCAATATAACAGGATGAATAAAATCAAATAAAACACAACTTTGTATCACTGTTGATAATGATTTTGTAAGTCCAAACCTATGGTCCAAACCATAGAGTTTTTTAAAAATAACATCAATATATTTTAAGAAACACAAAAAGAACGCTTCAACAAAATTGTTTATTGCTCGACAATATTTTTTCGACCTCGGGAAAGGTCATTTTCAAGAGTACAAATCGTAATTTAGTTACTCGAACATTAAACAATTTTTTTTGAAGCTTTCTTTTTATGTTTCTTATATTAAAAATGCCCCTATCTACAATACACCCACGAAAGCTTAAGTATTAACAAAATATTTTTTAAATAAGTACTCATTGTTTTCAGTATTTTTACCTTTTGTTGATGCTACTTAGTTATTTATCAGTTACGTATCATTTCTTTAAGTATTTCCTGAAAAAACATGTTTGTTATTGCAAAATTTGAAAGTAACCTGTTTTTTTTTTTGTAAACGATTATCATTGAGATATATATATATATATATAAACGATACCTTTATACATTGTGTTTTTGTATTATTAAGGAAATTATATAGCATTATGCAACTATAATTTCGAAAAACGATGTGTAGATTTGTAAGGAACGTTGAAAGCTTGTTCGCTCTATAGTCTGAGTCATGTAAAGTGGCGGAACAGACAATAATACTGCCAACAAGTGGCACCTCTTGTTTACACTAACAATTAGATGCAAACATAATATCACATTGCCTGACGAAAATATTTTGCATTCTATAAATTACCTGTAGGACCTGAGACCATAACCTTAATCAGTCATCTGAAAATATTAATTAACAACATATAGGTACTTTTATCAAAAGATAAAATGGTAATTATTTACTTTAGCTGTTTTAACTCGATTTTCTTGAAAAAGTATTTTTTTTTTAATTTAAGATATTTTAAGTCGCATTAACAGCTAAGGTCATGAGCGACTATACATGATTACATATTACTATTATTAGTGAATTGTAAAACTTAATCTATTGTTATATGTTATCATACATTTTGGTTTCTTGTAAAAATTTTAATACATTTTTGTATACTTCTGGGTTATTCAAATTTGAGAGGTTGTATTTCCTTCTTTGATTACTCAATCCTGGGCAGTTTGTGATGATGTGTTCTACTGATTGGAGAGTATTGGTGTTACATTTTGTGCATAACGGGAGCAGCTCGTTCTTCATTAAATGAACATGAGTTAAATTGGTATGGCCAATCTTGAATCCTTGAATATATACTTCTTCATTACGTTTGAGATCAGTGGCAGAAAATTTTTTGAAGACATCGTCTCTGACTGGTTGTAGCTTTTTTTGGCGGATTTTGTGCCAATCACTATTCCTTATTCTAATGATGAGATTCTTGAAAGCTCTTTTGGCTTCTAATTTGGTTAGGGGGACTATTTCGGTAGTTATTAGATCTGTAGCACCTTTTTTCGCTAGTTCATCTGCTTTATCGTTTCCGCGAATACCAGTATGGGATGGTATCCAAGCTAATATTATTTCTTTACCTAGGTCTTCAGCTTTTAACAGTTCATGTGTGATGTTTTTTATTTGTTGATTTGATTTTATAGGGTTCTGGTTAGTACGCTTAGTGAGTCGGTTAAAATTAAGGAAGATTCTACTTTTTCGGTGTTTATTAATTCTATAGTCTTTTCTATGGCATAAGCTTCATATGAAAATATTGAGCACTTAGTTGGCAATTTGAAGTATTTTTCAATTTCTCCCATTACTATAGCACAATCTGCTCCCTTCTCAGTTTTGCAGCCATGAGTGAAGATGTTTCTAGATCGTTGATACTGGTCACAAAATTCTAGAAATAAATCTTTCGTTAGACACTGTAAATGGGTCGTTTTTTGATATATGTTAAGTTAATTTAAAGTTGATTTTTAGTGGTGGACACGTCCATGGTGGTATGGGATCCAGTGCTCTTTCTCTTATTTAAATTTAGTTTTAATTTTATTATTTTCAATGTGCGCAGAAATCACCCCTTCACATTTGTAAGTATATGGGACAGAAGTCACGTAGATGATAAACAACAATCGGAGGGGAATTTGCGTACCTCTACGGGGTCATTAAAGCATTTTGAATCGAATTTACAACAACCCACTAAAATACGAATTTTTTGAAAACTTTATGAAAGTTGATCATCTTGGAATAAAATACTTTAAGGAAATTTCACTTATTTTATTTTATCTCTTAACAAATTTGTTTCGACCTACAAGGTCATCTTCAGAAGAAGGACTCATAACTAAGTTTTACAATTCTGTCTTAAATACTAAGGTCTAATGCTAAGGTGGGGGAAGTAAATGTTTGGTATATGGTACATGTTAACAATAGGGGAATCAAATGAAGATGACCTTGTAGGTCGAAACAAATTTGTTACGAGATTAAATAAAATAAGTGTTTTATTCCAAAAATACGAATATTTCTTTTTTTTTTTAATAGTTTCGACCTTTACTTGATGAAAATTCATTATAATAATAACACAAATTAACGAGATTTTCACAAACTTTATTTAACAACGTAACATATGTTTCGCCAAACTTTGGCTTCTTCAGACGACAGAGTATTTATTACTAGTAGTAAATACTCTGTCGTCTGAAGAAGCCAAAGTTTGGCGAAACATATGTTACGTTGTTAAATAAAGTTTGTGAAAATCTCGTTAATTTGTGTTATTATGAATATTTCTTTGATTGAGATTAATGTGACGCTTTTTGTTAAATATAGTAGCATTTGGAAGATTTTATCCATTATCTACATAAGTCGTTTTGTTATAAAAATCTTTTCAGGATCGTTCGAATATAATTTCCACGAAGAAGATCTCGAAAAACAACAAAAAGCAATAGAAGAGCTTGTTCAAAGGACCCTCCCTGAACACCATTCGTACTTTAAAGTGGCGATAGAGTCAAATTTGATCCGGGACTCGTTTCAGGTAGATACATTAAAACATTAGTCGTAGCATCTAATCAAAGTAAGTGAAAAACGCTTTCCGATTTTTAGATTTTTAGTTCGGGAAATGGAACGGTATTTATTACTGGGAGGTCCGGAGTAGACGTAGCAAGCGGGCTTAATTATTACTTGAAATACTATTGCTATTGCCAAATTTCGTGGCAAAATAAACAGTTAAATCTTCCTAAGACATTACCAGCGGCAAACGTCACCATAACCTATAATGACAGGCCAGTACTTTTTATTTTTTTTTTAAACTTTATATATATTTTTATGTAACGATATTTCCGTATGGATTAATCATCTTATTTGTTAATTGAAAAAAATTTTATTATATAAACCAATATCATCATGCACTGATGCTATCAGATTTTTTACGAAACATTTCATATTTGCGGGATTTGTTTGATTTCTTTGCGTTTTATAAATATATAAAAGAACTATTTATATTATTGTTAAGTAAAGAAATTCAAGTTTAATTTGTTTGTGGCTTATGTATAGGTAACTGAAAATATCCCTAAAGAGAATCATAATGCTCCATATATTTTTCTGTTGAATTGAGTGTTCTCATGAAAAACTACTTAGAAGGATATTAGAAGCAGTTGTTGACCACAAATTTCCATTCACAGCGTCACATTTAGTAGTAAAAGCTAAAAAATTAATGTAGTTACAATATACGAATATTGTTAGTATTTTAATACAAGCGGTTAAAAAAAAACGTTTCCTAAAATGAAGTTTTTATTTTCATTTTAATAGTCCGGTCAAATTAGACCAAAAAATAAGAATAAAGCTACGTAAATTCCCACCAATCTGAAAATCAGTAAGATTGTATAAAATATGATTAAAAATAAAATTGAAAGTTCCCCATCTTTCCCCTGTATGGAAAAATTTTTATTCAAGGTTAAAGGTCAAAAAAATGAGTTTTTCCCGATTTTCAGCAAAACGGTAAGTTTTATCATAAAATTACCCCAGACAAAAATTGTAGATCATAAAATTATCTATAAAATATGTATTTCTAAAATACCCCAAAATAAGCTATGTAACAAATAAATCCCCAAGAACTAGAAAATATTTAGTACAAATAGAAAAAAGATTGTAGAGGAAAAATTTTCCCCAGAAGAATTTCCCTGAAAATATATCCCCAAAAAATACCCCAAACGAAAAAATTCCCTATTTTTTTGGGGAAAATATCCTAATCTGGCAACCCTGAGACTAACAGTATTTCATTTATTGAGCACACTGACATAAAGCAGGTATAAGACCCTAGCCACGCATACAATTGAACAGGCAGATGTTGTCTCGAGGTTACACTGGCGTATAAAATAAGGGACTGGGTTTCATTTTACCTGATGTCTCAGAAACTGTGGCTCTTAGGAAGAAAAATATTGATACATATTTTATAGATAATTTTAAGATCTACAATTTTTGTCTGAAGTATTTTTATGATAAAACTTACCGTTTTACTGAAAATCGCGAAAAACTCATTTTTTTGACCTTTGACCTTGAATAAATTTTTTTCTATACAAGGGAAAGATCGGGAACTTTCTAATTTTATTTTTAATCATATTTTAAACGATCTTACTGATTTTCAGCTTGGTGGGAATTTATGTAGCTTCGAATGTCTAAATTGACCGGACTGTATTGCATTTAAGGGAATTCATAATAATCACTTCAACTTAAAGTATCATCTTCAAATGGTAAAGATAACAACAATTAAATTAAATGATAAGCACAGTTATTAACTTTATCTACTTTAGTGCACGATTGACAGATTTTTTCGCAATTTGGGAATACTTCAAGTGTTATGAACTTTTTAAAATAAAACAACAAATACTACAAGCATGTACAATAAATGTATGATTCTATGACTCAGTTTAAAAAAACCAAATCCGCTTTTACTTCTAATATAAGAAGAAATTGCCTATGATAAACTTTTACGGCTTTATGAAGCATTGTCCAAACACCTAATAGGCTGGCTAACAAACTCTAATAAATAATTGATTCTATGCTTGTAGTAAAAAGGACTGATTACAGTAAAATATAAGTTATGGACAAATTAAAATATTTGTTACAGCAATGATAAAAAAAACATTAACAAAAGTTATACATTCTGTTCTAGTTTTAATTGTTAAAAGGTAACTTTATGATAAGTTAAGATTATTGTATGTTATGTAAACATTTTGTTGTAATAATTGTTCTTAATTAAATTTTAGATTTCGATATTATCAAAACATCTGCACCAGTAGCTATAGTTTCGTATGGTGGAATTGGACCCAGTGGGAAGAGCACATCGATTGGATAGCCCTTAACGGTTATAACCTGGTTCTTACACCAAATGGTCAAGAATTCGTTTGGAATTTAATTTATAAAGAAATTGGTATGACGCAGCAAGAAATAGACGAACACTTTACTGGACCTGCATTTCTAGCTTGGTAAAATTTAATTTAATTCAGATATACGACAAAAACTAGGACAGTAGGATAGTATATTTTTGATTAAAAAAAATGTGGGAGTACTAACCAATAAAACTATATGTGAAGGGACGATAAATAAGTATATCAAGGAATCTTTCAACAATCTGAATATTAATTATCTAGAATTGAATCTTTAAGATCGATTAATGAGACATTTTTGGGTATTTGAAATTTTTTGTCCAAAAAGGGCTGATACAGACAATGTTAAGTTACGTCGAAATTAATTTGAAACGCTTATTGAAAAATTTCACAAGCATTACGCACATTTCGAGGCGTGTGTCTAAAGTAGTGATGTGCCGGATCGCTAAAATTGTATATCCGCGGATACGGATCTGAAAACGGATATTTGGTCTCAAGATCCGCGAATACGGATATGGATACGGATCTTTACTTTCTTAGAGTACGCGACGGTAAATATTGTAGGTATATCGACCTTTTGAAAGAGACAAACTGTTATGAAACTTTTTAAGAGCTAACTTTTGTAATAGATTGTCTCTTTGCAAAGATCTATGTGCAATATTTACCGCCGCGTATAGTTTAGTGTGACACTGGGCAGCACAGATAACGTTTGTGTTTGGTATATCAGTTAAGAAAAATGTCTACAAAACACCATCAAATCCAATAATGCAATATTAATGTCACAATAATTTTAAAACTAAAATAATCTGGTCGCGTCTAATCAATTTAAGACGACCGTCTTCGGCCGTCGTGTGCGTTCTGTCCTTGGTGAACCATGTGGCAGGCGGCATCCCTCTTAATATTTATTTTTTGCTTTATTTATTGCCGCTTTTGTCGGCAATAACCCGCCACGCACTCATCTATACACACAGTACTGCCTAAATCTATATTGATCGGCACAATATATATATTTCATATACAAATTTAAAATTAATAAGGTAAAAAATCCGTAAAAGATCCGCCAAAAACTAACGGATACGGATACGGACCTCTCTTTTCCCACGGATATCCGCGGATACGGATACGGATACGGATATCCGGCACATCACTAGTAACAAGTGAGGCCAAATATCCGTTTTCAGATCCGTATCCGCGGATATACATTTTTAGCGATCCGGCACATCGCTAGTAACAAGATATTTAGTTGGTCGCATGCTCGGAACATTCCGAAAGGCTTAAAAGGATATCACAGATGTGTATCGCGCACATCCTAAGATGATGTAAAGGGTAGACATAAGGGCGAGGTACGTGCCACCCCAGCAAAATGTCGCACTCGTTTTAACATGCCTATATTTTTAATATAGAAAATTGAAAAAATGAGATCCTTTTTTGACGATGAAGCATGTTTTTAGATATGAGTTAAATATGTAACGTTGTCTACTATATAATACGTATATACTCTAGCTTTATTGACTGCACACGATAATATGTGAAATTAAGTATATTAATTTAGGTCATTTGAATTACAGGAATAGAATGGGTAATTTACGTAAATGGGGAGGCCCGCTTTCACAGTTTTGGCACAACAGGTCATTTACTTTGCAAATAAGTACACTTTCTCGAATGAGGAGTTTAGGTATCATACCAGTTCTTCCAGGATTTGCAGGACATGTGCCAAGAGCATTCAAAAGGTCAAATAAAAGAAATAATATTTATTTGTCTATATAGGACGGAATTATTATCTATTAAGCATAATAGAAGAGTGTTTGATATTCGGAGATTGTCCATGGTTCGATAAAAACTGGAGAAGCAATCATGGACCAATATCTAACTCTTTCGTCCCAATTAACCCTCTTGTATTTCCTTTCCTATAAACGGGTGTATTTAGTTAAATTTGAAAATAAAATTTATATTATGCGACTATGGAATCTTCCGATCTTACTTGTGGTGACACCTATAATAAGCCTTTTTAAGGGCAGTTTGACATTTTTTTAAATTAACCCAATAACCTAATACCTTACAAAGGTTATAATTAGAATAGCCGTCCTCAATACATGGCGCCCCTCGGCTGTATCTCCCCTTAAAATCGGACTGCGCTCTTAACATCAAAGTAAATTACAATCCAAAATCATTTTTTTTTATAGATTATATCCAACAGCCAATTTGACAAAAATGGAGGAATGGAGTAACTTTAACGACTCATACAGCAGTCCTTACTTACTGGACGCCAGTGACGATTTGTTTGAAACAATTGGAGAAAAGTACTACAAAAAGGTGATAAGACTATTACAGTAAATTAAATAAATGTCGGTAATATATTGTTTCTGTTTTAGCTCAACGAATATTACGGTGTTGTCGAAAACAATAATGAGACCAAAAATAATTTATATAGTGCGGACGTATTTAACGAAATGCCTCCTATATCTAGCGATGAAACTTATCTGAGTAACGTTGGCAGCGCCGTTTACAAAACGATGGTAAACAGTGATCCAGGGGCTATATGGTAAAAATGAAACCCTTTTACATTTAAATGTCTATAAATTAAAATTAAAAGAAAAAAAAAATTGAGAGTAAAATGCACATATTTGAAAACAGTTACTTTCTAATCGTTTTGAACCATTATGGAAATTTTTGATAATAATGTTTATGTTTGACAAGAAGATTATAAACAAATCGATTTGATTATTGGTATTTATTTATAAAAAATACACTTATACTTTCAACAAATTGTAGTTATCATATTCGAATAAGTAATTAAAAAAATCAGCAATTCATACAGAAGAGCCAACAATAAATAATTAGATAATTAAATAACATATATCGTAAATATAAATTACGGAGAAACATAAAATATGGAAGAGACCTTTGTACAGGGTGATTCATTATAATGTCGCCCCCCTTTAACTTTGTTATTTCGAGTGTCCCAAAAAAATTAAAGGTAATTAAATATTTCAGAAACTATTGAATTTAGGTATACGGTATGTTATATAAATTATGCTTAGAATTTTACGAGGAATCGAAAAATAAATTCATATATAGGGTGATCCATTAAAAAAAAATGAACTTTTTGGTTTTCCCTGTATAATGATCATTTTTCAAATTTTTGTTATAAATAGAAAAAAAGTATTTTTTAGCACCTACATAACCATACCTTAAATTTTTTTGGGACACTCCAAATAACAAAGTTAAAGGGGGGCGACATTATAATAAAATCACCCTGTACATTACAGTTACTTTTTCACTGCCCTAATTAACTTCCTGCTGATTTGTTTCTAATAAATTTTAATGCGATTAGACTAAAATCCTACTGATATTTGGTAAACACCAAGATTTGTGACATGACATTCTCTAGATCTTGTCAATGCATTTTGGTACCACTAAATAAAATCTGAAAATGGGTTTTCTCTACTGCCCATAGTTAGTACCGTATAAAACGTACGCGCTCCATCTGATATCACTGTGCGAACTTAATGACTTAGTTCGAGATTTAAATCTAGCAAAATTGTAGTCAGAACTTTCAGCATCCACATTAAAAAAATGGAATCCTTTTTACAGTGACGTAAACATTACTTTTGACAGAAAACGACAAAAAAAACTCCAAAAAAATAAGAACAAAAATATGATGAATGGGGCTTTACATTCCTTAACCTTACCTACATATCGAAAGACAATAACGAGTCATTATTTTTTTAATCCGGAAGTTTGTGCCGCGGTCAGTATTTCATCATGTAGCTTCAATTATTAAATTGAACTTCACAGCCAGTGGCGCCTCGTGGTCGAATACGAAAGGGGTTCACAAAGTTAATAACATGTAGGTAATATCAGAACATGAAGCGTATTTCACGATGTTGTAAATGCACCGCAGGCGAAGATTTTTAATAGTTTTAGGAGAAACAAATACTTATGGCATTTAATAACACAATAAATAAAAACCTTACGTTTACTTATACAGGAAATCCATTCGTCTATGTTTTGCCGACAAATGTGACAAATCCGTAACCCTTGTCTTTGTCCACTCAACACTTTCATTAGGATTACCGGCAAAAATCAGGCACGGAAAGCAAAATAATGCGTTTAATTTATTACACCCACACAACTACGAAGTTTTTTATACTAATCTACTTTAAACACACGTTTGAACTTTTTATTTTTTAAGGTACACTCTTGTGTCAGCTGTAGTTTTGGGCGAGGTGGACCCTTTTTTTTTATTTCGAAACGATTTTGAAAATTATTTGAATTTTCTTTAATATATTTTACCGAACACGACTCCATCATTTACGTAATTTTTTAATTAACACGTATTGTGCAATAAATTGTGCGTCATTTACCATTAGTGGACTTTGAACTCTGAAATCTGAACATGCTTCTGAACATAATTTTTTTACTATCGGTTCCTACCAACACTAGCTTCCAGAGCCTTTAAAAATGTCTCGTACTGGACATTTTCACCAGGTGGCAGGCTGGCAGGCTAACCGAAGTTGCAAAACCCTGGCAGAATGACGGGTAGCCGTGCCGACGTAGCACGACATTATTCCGGCTGATTCCGGCTTCTCGTGCAGTGCACCTAAACGCTGTATGTTGAGTGTATTTTATCTTCCATTTCATGCGTCCGACTACCTCTCTCTCTAACACATGGACATCAAACGGAGTATCGCTCACGTGATATGTTCAGAATCAAAACTTGAACCAAAAAAGTTAGGTGAAGTCGTCAGCGGCACAACAAAAATTTAAATATTTTCTATTGGTTACGGGTTGGTGTTTTGTAACTATGAACTATAAAATGGTAAAAGAGATGTATATTATACGATAATCATCAATGATATTATAAATATTAAAAGGATAAAATTATATGGTGTAGGTAGTTCAATTTTTAAGGGGGTTCACTGAACAAATGCACCTACAGTAAAACCGCCACCGTTCACAGCCAACACACAAATAATTGCGCGCGACCCAATTTACATATTAAAATTTTAAAATTGAGACCCAATTTGCGTATGTGATCTTATAAGTACGGGAGGGAATTTCCACTAAAATGTTGGAATGGGAGTGAATTTACGTATTCCGGAAGCAAGATGTAAAATACCCCTCAAAATTCACTTTCTAGATCCTCATATCGATTTTCCCCCAAAAATTTAGATACTTAATTAAAGTTAAGTGACTAATATGAGAAACGGCCCCATGAAGTAATTTCCGCAAAGAAAAGCAGACATTAACGTAAATGGAGTACTAATTAGCTTGTCGATTATTACTGAACATTGTTAAGGGATGCTACAGAAACAAAAATAAAAATTTACAGTAACGTTATGAGGCATATTTTATATTAATAATAATCTATTTATTGTTAAATTGTATAAAAAAACAATAATGCCTTATAACAAAATAAAAAACAATGAGTAGTAGAAAAAATCTACAGCCATTTTCGGCTTTTTTTTGCGAATTATGCATTAGAAACACTTTGTTTCGTCCATGTCATAAAAACTTAATTTTTGTTGATCAGTGTATTGAATGATTTAATTTCAGGCTAATGCAAGGCTGGCTATTTTATAATGATCCATTCTGGACTGATAAAGAAAGGGCAAAAGCACTGGTAACGTCTGTACCTCTGGTAGGTTATACAATTTAATTAAAATTGTGATAAACTATGATTCTATTTTTATTTCTTGCCAAATGCTTTTTGAAAAGAAATTGGCACGTATTTACGCTAATTTAATTTTCAAAGCGTTATTTTCAATGTGACTGTTGTTTTTAGGGAAAAATGATCATTCTCGATCTTCAGTCTGAGCAATTTCCACAATATGAACGACTTGATTCATATTTTGGTCAACCTTTTATATGGTGTATGCTTCACAATTTTGGCGGAACTCTGGGCATGTATGGTTCAGCTGATATCATAAACAAGGTTTATAAATATTTCTACTACTATTAGGTTTAAATTTATTCGATTTGAATTGCTCTAAATTTGATATTTGGAAAATGGCAGTTACAATATATTTTATATATAGTATACAGGGTTTTTCAAGTTGATGGTCTATTAGAAGTATATGAATTAGTAGAAGGAATTCAATTCTAAAACTTGGGCTCATTTGGTTATTGTTTATGCCGCTTCTTTTAAAAATATTTTCAAGTTCAATTTACATCTGGTTATACCGGAAGTCGATACCAGCTTTGTTATTTTAAATAGAATGGTATATTTTTTACGCTGAATTCGAATAAAACGTGTAATTCTAAGGTAAGTTTGATAACCAACTTGTACACCTATGACGATCGGTTTCTGAGTTAATTTAATTTATAGAAAAAAAAAAAATCGCTACCGCAACCCAAATTATAAAAAATCATAACATCCACAAAATACGACTCAGAGTGTTGAAATTTTTACTAGTTATAGCTGGATATAAGTGCTAATGCTTTAACAAAATTGAACTAAATAATTTTTACAGGGCGTTCAAAATAAATTCTAAAATTGAAAAACTTCAAACACGAATAACTTCGTTTTTTTAAATAGCACCTACAATATTTTATTTTTTCAATCGACTCCTTTTTTTATCCTCTTTTGATCTATATAGATACTTCCTATTGTTTTACTTAAAAATTTTCGAGTAATTTTGAATTATTACTTAAAATAGCCAATTTTAATATTTTTCGCATAAAAAGGTGTGCCTTAGAAAAATAACAATTAACGGCAATTAATGCATAATGAGCCAAAAATCGCATTTTCGATTAATTTCTATCACGAAAAATAATTAAAAACCAAAACTTCAATTGCAGTATTTATTAAAACCATTTGTCTGGAACAGCTCCCCAACAGAAATTAAGCGATAAAAAAGGTTTGACTAGTTTACGGTTTGACTGGGGTTTTTGCTTTGATTGTCGTTAGTTGTCAATTGCCCAAAGAGCACACTCTTATTACACCAAAATTAATGAAATTATCTATATTTTAAAAATTCTAAATTACAGAGTATCTATATGAATCGAAAGAGGATAAAAAAGGAATCGATTGAAAAAATAAAATATGGCAGGTGCCATTTTGAAAAAACAAAGTTATTCGTGTTTGAAGTTTTTCAACTTTAGAATTTTATTTTGAAAGCCCTGTATAAATTATTTAGTTCAATTTTGTCAAGGTGGAAAAGGCACTAATATTTAGCTATTACTAGTAAAAATTTCAATACTCTGAGTCGTATTTTGTGGATGTAATGAGTTTTTATAATTTGGGTTGCGGTAGCGATTTTTTTTCTATAAATTACATTAACTCAGAAACCTATCGTCATAGTTATACAAGTTGGTTATCAAACTTACCTTAGAATTACACGTTTTATTCGAATTCAGCGTAAAAAATATACCATTCCATTTAAAATAACGAAGTTGGTGTCGACTTCCGGAATAACCGGATGTAAATCGAACTTGAAAATATTTTTAAAAGAAGCGGCATAAACAATAACCAAATGAGCCCAAGTTTTAGAATTGAATTCCCTCTACTAATTCATATATGTACTTCTAATAGTCCATCAACTTGAAAAACCCTGTATACAAATTATAAAAGACAAAACGATTCCTTTCATATTATTTTCATAGACGAAATCAAACACCAGCCTAACTGACTTTTGAGAATTTGCCAACTTTATGTGTATGCAAATACAAATAGGCAATAAATTAATGCCAGGAGTACAATATCTAAAACTGATTTTTTAAATAGGAACCATTTCGGGCAAGAAACGAAACTACAATGATAGGAACCGGTATTACAGCAGAAGGTATCAATCAAAATTATGTAATTTACGACCTTATGGGTGAAATGTCTTGGAGGGAGGAACCTGCCGATTTGACTGAATGGTTTGAAAACTATTCGAGGAGGCGATACGGCCGAATAAATACTTCAGCAAATAAAACGTGGCAAACCTTGAAGGTTTTTATAAAACAATTTTCATAAAAAAAGTCTATCGTTTTTCTCTCATTTTAGAGTACTCTATACAATTTTACGGGTACAGAGCGTTTAAGAGGGAAATATAGTATTAATACTCGACCATCTCTGAACTTAAAAAATTGGGTAAGTTTTTGGTAGGTAAAGAAAATGAATTTCAAAAAAAAAAAAATTTAATCATGTGCAACTCAGAGCACGTGAAAGAATTATCTATATCTATAGATACCTTTATAACGAATAAGTAATGTTTGGTGAAAGGAAGAGAGAGTACTAGAATATTCAGGATTTATGTTTTAAAAATTAAACCACATACATACACCAAAGTTTTTTCGCCTCCGTTTATTTTTCCAAGTGCTTAAGAAACCGCAAACTATCAATAACTACAAGAAATTAAAATTAATACATAATAATACCGATATACGCATGCGCGCCTTTCTATTGTCATAGCTTCGCGAGACGAATCGTTACGAAATGTGTCGTTTCATGGCCTTGAGATTTTACTCTCATCGCGCCCAAAGAAGTTTCACTTCAAAAAGTTGTCCACCAACTATAAAATTTTTCGAACCTGATCCAAATGTTTCCCTGGGGCATTGAAACTTCAAGATATCCTAATTTCAAACCCAAATGAGCACCATTTGGATTTGAAGCGGTCTATCATGTTTTGTTTTTATTTTCGTTATCACTGATTTTGTTGGGCTTTCATAAGTATCATAACGAATTACTTTTTTTTATTATTTATATGAATATAGACATGGTATGAAAACATTGACTTATTCCAAGCCTTCGAAACATTTTTGGATGCTTCAGATAGTCTTGGTGATGTGGAAACTTATAGACATGATCTCGTCGATCTAACCCGCCAAGTACTTCAAGTATTGGGGGACGAATTCCACAGAAAAGTCATAAAAGCTTACCATACTGAGTATTTGATAGAATTTAAGTAAGTACAATATATGTATAATAACTGTCGGACCTGGAAAACTGTTAATAGTAAATGAAAATCTATCCCGAGCTGTTGTATTCGACACATTAATTAATCAAATTTTGTTTGGTTGTAAATTTCAAACCCATTACCATGTTCTGCATTTTTGCACTGTATACAGTAACTTTAAGCTAAATATAAATATAGTAAAGGTTAATTACAAAAAATGTTTTACTCAAAAGTATCTATTAATGTTTAAATTTTGTATTCTGGAAGTGCCTGTAGGATCCTTATTAGGGCCTCAGTCTCATATTAAGATTTAGAAATTTAAATGGCGCACTTATAAATAACTTTTTTACACGTTTATTGTTACGAACTTTTTCCTGAGATAGATAAATTTACAAAACGTTCTGGATTTATTCGATCAAATGAAAATTTATCAAGAGCTGTTGTATTCGAGATATTAGTCAACTAAATTGGGGTTGAATATAAATTTCAAATGCAATACCAAGATCCAAATTTTCGCACTCTGTATGTAGTAACTTTATTTTTATTTTTTCATTTAAAATTAAATGGTGCAATTCCAAACATTTATTATTACGACTATAAGTAAATAATCGTGTTAATTGAACTTCTTCTTCAGATACTTAAAACAAAACGTCCTGGATTTATTTGTTGATTTGGAAAAAATACTCGCCTCAAATCAAAATTTCCTTCTGGGAAGATGGCTAGAGGATGCAAAAAGCTGTGCCGCGGAAAACTCAAGTGTAGGTGTGCACAAATATGCAAAATGAAAAAATCAAGAAATCAAATGCAGTTTTGCAAAAAAAAAACACTAAAGCTCAGAATGTCATAAAAGAAAAGAAGAAGAAATTTATGTCTTGTTTATTATTTTGGCGCTATTTTCATATTTTGTAACTTGAACTATAAATATTATGACTAATCGATTTTTGCATTATGTTATAGACAACACTTATTTGAGTTTTTCATTCGGTTTTTAAAGGTTTTTTAGCACCACTCATAAAACGATTTGAATAAAAGGATCTCATTAGAGATATAACTATAAAATTGGAATTTAATGCGTATAAAGTCTATATATCTTTAGCTTCTAGTCTCTCCTTTAAATACTAGTAAAACTATAAAAAGCAATAAAAATTAATCGTATCAATTTACTTTAATATTGCCTCTTTGGTTTAAGGCCTCCAATAAAACTTAAACTATTCATTATTATGGTCCTATTTTTGTGAAACTGCATGATTAATTCAAATAATTCGAATAAAACTTTTGCCTAGCTTATTTTATTTTCGCATTATTTGGAATAAAGACACCTAATGGTTAATTTAAAGATTAGACACTGCTAAATACTCAACTTTATGCATACGACAAAGTGTGCGTTATGTAATTTGTAACACTGATATTTCTTTTAAATAGGAAGTTACTCAGTTTGAATACAATGCGAGAAATCAGATAACGTTATGGGGTCCAAACGGAGAAATAGTAGATTATGCAAATAAACAATGGGCAGGTAATATAAGTAAAAAGTAAACGTATAATACATATAAGTAATTTGTTTTACAACTTGCAAATTAGACCAAGGACAATGAACTTACAAGATATTATTATAATCTACAGGTGTAGTGGCAGACTATTTCAAACCAAGATGGGAAATATACTTGGGTGCTCTTGAATTAAGTTTATCAACAGGTGAAGCCTACAATGAAACCGAGACCTTTACAAAAATGTTCTCCGAAGTAGAGCAACCCTTTACCTTTTCTACAAAAGAATATCCATATGAGGCAACAGGTATAGTGTTCTTTTTGCAATATTTAAATAACTGTGCACAAACATAATGAAGGATTTAATTAATTATCCTTATAAATGAAAGTCGCGAAGGGAAGTTAGGATTCGTACTTGACAAAAAAAATCTAATGTTTACCTTATCTAGTTATTAGAAATTTAAAAGTTTTTGTTTTAAAGCGATTAAGTTGTTTAATTTGACTCCTTTCGTGAATCGTGTGAAGACCAATTGGATCAAGTGGAAATATCTATAAAAAGAACTCTAAACAATAAGATTTTCACAAATTTTATATTTAATATATACGAGGATGGATCAAATATAAACGAGCCTTTGTTCATAAAACATTTATTTTGAAAATTTTCACAAAAACACAAATTTCTCTATTTTTCGACATATTCCCCTTGTTTGATTATACATTTTTCGGTTTGGTAGTTTTTTCATCTCGTTTTCATAAAAAGAAGCAGGGCGGGAGTCTATCCAGTTGCGCACAAACGCCTCCACACATTCATCAGTCTGAAATCGCTCGCCTCCTAGTGATTCTTTGAGGGGCCCAAACATGTGGAAATCACAAGGGGATAAGTTAGGGCTATATAGATGGTGCTCCAATTGAGTCTAGTGCATTTCATTAATTTGGGCCTGCCTTAAAGCTGCTATGCGAGCAGCTTTTTGATCTTCATTCAGCAACTTTGGGACCCAACGAGCTGAAATTTTTCGGAATCCCCAGTTTTTCGTTATGATTGTGTAGACACTCCAATAGCTGATGCCGAGTTCAACAGATATCTGAAGCACAGTGGCGTGGTGGTCCCCTTCAATAAGGTTTCTAACGCGAGCAATGTTAACCGGCAATATGCTGGTGCGCGGACGACGAGGATGATTTATATTTTCGACACGATTACGCCCTTCGTTAAATTCTTTGCACCAAACTTTTACTGGTTGCCACGAAGACGTTTTATTTCCGAACTGTGCTAGCAATCTGCGCAAAATTTCAGCTGGTTTCACGTTTTCACGTGTAAGAAACTTAATAATAATCCGTTGCGCAACGCTGCTATGCATCTCTTTCTCGCTCATTGTGATAGCTACTAACCAAGTAAACACAGCAATACGACGAGTTGTTTCCGTGTTACGTAATATCCCCACTTCAAGTTGCTAACGCCCGTATGCGCCTTGAACAAGGCTCGTTTATATTTGATCCGCCCTCGTACCTATGCATATCGTATTGATGTGGTGTAGCGTCGTGAGGATATGGCCCAAGTAATGTACTTACATTTGTCTAATTTTTTTCTTCATGGTTTTTTTATTGAAAACTAATTTAAAGATATAATTTACTGCCCAAAAAAAACATCTAAGCATAATATACTCAGTACCCACTAAAATTAAGAGAAATAAAAAAATATCTAGTCAAATCAACTTCCCAAAAATAGATAGAAAGGAACTGAAAAGTGAATTAATTTTCATCACCCACTGGAGTTCTTAAATAAATATTAATAGTTTAAATTTTATTGTGGGTACTTGAGCGAATAGCTGATACATAATTGTGTATTGAGTAGATAATTGTGAACTATTTTGTTATCATACATAATTTCTAGGTGATACCGTTGAAATAGCTCGATACATTCGTGACAAATGGACACTGGAAAGGATTTCGAAATTTAATGTTGACCATGAACTTGATTTGCGTGTTTCAGATAGTTTTATCACTAGTCTACGAGAGGATAATATAGAAGTCACATTATTGGCAAAGCATTAAATAATTATGTTGTGTACTGCTTAACTGTAACTTAAATAAAAAGACTTAAATGCGAATTACCTATAGCTATTTTTTTCCCAACAGAACAAAACCTTACAATTTCATAAGTAATAAATCCATCTATAAGATGATTAAATAATATACGTAGGTACCTTACGTAAGTATTTTATAAATATAAATAATATAATAAGTTAATTTAATCGTTTAAATCGTTTCGTATATTTAAGTATATTACCTATCGTGCTTAACAGTAATCCATTTTTATTTTGTGTAACAGCAGGTTTAGCTTAATAATTTAATAAACTCATATAGGTTAAGGGTTGTGTATTACGAAGCACTGTTTTAATATTCGCATTGGTTTGTTGACAAAGTTATTATTTTTTCGTCTTACTTGCTTTTATTTTTTACCAGATTTTTGTAATATCATTAATAATTAGAAAAATAAAAAATAATAATAGATAGTACAACTTTAACAAATATCAAAAACAATATTTACATAAGGACAACATAAACAACATAAAATAAGAAAAGGCCTAAGAATTTTTTTTAGAAATTATGATATTGAGCCTATTTTCACCAATAAAAACAGTTTGTCCAATCTTTTAGGAAATCCAAAGGACAAAGCAGATAAAAAACAAAAATCAGGTATTTATAAAATTAATTGCAACAATGGCCCAGCCATATTAGGGAAAAAATACCGGCCAAGTGCGAGTCGAACTCGCGCACCGAGGGTTCCGTACGTAACTAAAAATTTAAGGTTTTCAGAAATTTTCCTTTATATGTGCTATAAAACATTGCTTCATGCCAAATTTCAAGATTCTAAATCGACTGGAAGTACCCTTTAGGTTTTGATTCCCTTGCGAGTAGTTGCGAGTTTGAAAATATGCGTCTTAAATTGCTGTTTCTTTTCATTGCGTTGACATAGAAGTTTGATTTTGTTACAGCTTAAAGGTATTATAGACCTGAGTATTTGATGTGAATTTCAATTTAATACCTCTACGCATTCATGAGGAAAGGGGTAGTAACTTTAAAATTATTAAAAATATTTTTATTATATGATGTAACAAAAAATTTACGGTTTTTGCAATTTTTCCTTTATCTGTGCTATAAGACGTTGCGTCGGACCAAATTTCAAGATTCTGAGTTCACGGGAAGTACCCTGTAGGTTTTGATTCGAAAATTTGCGGAAATTTGCGGCATAAACGGCTGTATCTTTTGATTGCGTTGGCTTAGAAGTTTTATTTTTTCACAGCTCCAAGGGACAATAGACCTGAGTATTTGATATAAATTTCAGCTTGATACCTCCACGCGTTCCTGAGAAAAAGGGTCTTGACAGGCGGACGGACGGACAACGAAGTGATCCTATAAGGGTTTCCGCTTTTTCTTTTTGAGGTGCGTAACCCTAAAAAGGGGTCAACCTCGGAATGAAAGATAATAAGCTGTAAATTGGTATTAACCTTTGTTTTGTCGTCCTTAATGTTGTGCCAAAAGTCACAAATGCTATCGTGTCCGCGTCTTAAGATATCAAAGGTCAAAAGTCATAAAAATCGTTTTTTCGCGAATATCTCCCTTCCTATTGCTTAAATGAGATTTGCACCTATTACTAAAGTTGTAGAGTATAAAATTCTGTACAACTTTTCGTAAAACTTTTTTTTCATACGATCAACCGTTTTTGGAGTAGAGCGCGAAGAGTGCGCAGCGTACAGTCATATATGGCCTATGACCGTTCACGTATCGATGCCATTATTGCGTGATTGATATATGTGTATTTCGTTTATAAATGATCTACTTGTCCTTTTCTATTTTTTAATATAATTTCTTCCAAAAAAAGTGATAATGTTTTTGGTATTCCTTCATTAATACCATCTAGCATTTTATTCGAAGGTGGATACGTCTTAGTTTCAACTACAGATGATCTAATATCTTCCCTAATATGACTGGGCTACGACTGCGACCAAGTTTATGTAGGTTTGACTAAAAAAGGAATTTAGCGACACGTTATAAGGAACATTTTTATTAGGTAAAAAAACAGAATAAAGAAAAATCAGCAGTAGCGTGTCATATTATAGAAACTGGACACTCTATAAATAACAATAATATAGAACTTTTAAATGAATGTACAAAATACCTGGAATTGTCTCCAACGGAACCAGCGTACATGTATAAATAGCGGAATTTACCGTTATTACCGCTACTAGTTACGTTTCCAGTTTGGGAATGTCTTTTTAAAAATTTTATTTATTTGTAAATTAACGCAAACACTATTTTTGGATTATTATTTTTATAAAATTGTTCCCAAAACTAGAATACGGTTCAAACTTTTAAGTTCTAAATAATGATACACCATGTGCGTTAATTACTTAGCTTTATTAAAAGAAAGACAAAATGATGTAGTTTTCACATATATTTATAACATAGGTAAAAAATGCACGCATGGGTGCAACACGTCACATCACGCCACCAGATCAGGAGTTTTCTGCGTATGCATATTATAACTTATTCTTGCTGACTAAATTATTTGTGTCATGACTTACTTCGCCAACCTTATATTTAAGAAAAATTGTTGTAATAAACTTTGTTACACTGAAGATGACCACATAGTGGTTGAAATGTATACATTTGTATCTAAATAAATGTTTTTGTGGATTAGTGGCTGAATTTCTTCTTTTTCCACGTACGTATATTACAAAAAATTCAGACAAATTGATTCTCATGAATTCTACTTACACATCAGGTTTAAAAAAAATTAAGAAGTTGAAGAAGTTTATTTTAGATTTAGGCGTAAATAGTTCTTACTAAATTTCTGATATAGATATCTACACTTTTAATTTTAAAAAGTGCAATTAATTCGTATAACCTGTAATTGAAATATTTTGTACACGTTGACGGTTTTAATAAATAAAAATTTAGTGATGCATTTAAAATATCAAGTTATTAGTCGGATTCTGTTTCTACCCATTTCGTGACCATGAAATTTTGCATTTGCAATATGACATGACTGAACGGATGGGGAAGAGGGGTGGAACTGGGGATAATCTTGCATAACACTGGAGATTAGGTTTGAGAAGTAGAGAAGAAATTAAAAATAATAATATATACCAAAATTATAAATTTAATTCACGTATTGTCTTAAGGGATAAATTTATTAACGAAAAGTAATTCTTAAGCCATAAAGATAAAGATATTGCATTTAAAATAGCAATTTATTAGTGGTATTCTGTTTTTATCCACCTCGTGACTATGAAATTTTGCCTTTTTAGATCTCATTTACATTTTTAATTTCCATTTCGTGACGAGAAATGGGTTAAATACTGTATTACTGCTAATCAAATTGGTAGCAGTAAAAACCATTTTTAACTACTAAAAAAATTAACTCAGAAGTTATTTTTACTAACAAATATTTACCAAATTAACGTTCCACTTCTTTATATTACTGGGTTAAATTATGGTTATGAAATAGAATTTATTTTTATTTATATCTATAGCTATATGTATATAAATTAAATTATTAAAGGTATTTTTCATTTGATATCACTCACGATCACATTATAAACACTTTACTCGCAAAATAGTCTAAGAGAAGAAATGTATGTTAAGTTCACCTTTTATTGTTTAATTCAGAAAGTGTTTCACTCCTGATTTTTTCTCTTTTCCGAAGGACTCATATAAATCATTTTACAGACTTCTGTCTGTGTGACAAACAGTCATAAAACGTAAAAAAGGCCGCAATTTGATATGAAAAAAGGCCCTCATAGGTAATGACATAATTTGCACAACAAACCTTATTATCATAATTACATTCCTCGCTGTGTGCTTTGTAAAAGAGACCTATACAAACATGAGCAGAGTTAATGCGTGTACCTGTAATTTCGTACTGACCTATTTTAGCTAATTATTACGAGGAAACCCTGAACTTTTAACCTACTGTACCCTAGTTTTTTTTCTTTCTAATATCTACACCTACGTGGGTATCTATACATACGTATGTATAGTAAAAACTACCCATGTGTCTGACGTTTCTATGTCTCTTATTAGTTTTTATTATTATTACCGTGGTCCTTTTTCGCGTGCAAAAAGAAAATAATGCACGTGTTATGGTAATGTTGATTGTGCGTGCGCATATGGGAAAAATTTAAGCCAGATCTGTGTCATGATAAAGTTCCCAATTATTAACCCATCGAGGGTGTGCTTTTCGCGAAAAACTTTTTAAGTAAATAAGTTCTTGTAGTACTTAAAACAGATTATATTTGTAGGTTTACTCTTTTGTCCCAGGACATCTTATTAAACATTGATAAAAATGAAGGAAAAGGTTTACTTACCAAAACGTGCAAAAATAGAGGTAGTATACAAGACGTTAATTGACTAACCTGAAAAAAAAATTACATTGTAAAGAACAATGACAGAAAAAATAATACATATCTAACAAGTTGATGAGCATCGAGGGATTTTCGAAATTTGAATTTTCTTACACAAAAAGCTCTCAGGCTCGTTTTCAATGACCCACCCTGTAAGTATACATACATTCACATATAAAAGGAACTTCTTTTTAACAAAATGAAGAATATCCTGTGTTATTAAGGCCGTTGTGTTATTTGTATATCCGAATATTTTTAAATTTAAATTCAAAGAACCTTTCAATGATGTTTGTCATTTTTAATGCAAACAAAAATAGCGCACAAGTCTGTCAAACCGTGTTTATACTAAATTTTTAAAATAACAAACAATCCTGATTTTCATCCGGTAAACTGTGAAGGAAATGTTTAATGCGTGGGTATTTTTGTGCCAGAAAAATCGGTTTTATATTCTGTTAAATTTAGTTGCTTCAAACTATTTAATATTTTTACATAAAGTATACTATTTATGAGAAAATTAACGGGGTCTAGCAGTAATAAATAACCCATAATGACTAGATGAAAATAGGTCATCCAATATCAGATTATTATAGTTATATTCATAAACATTTGCTAAAATAACATTCTACAAATCCCACTGGCTTTTCTGCAGTTATACTGACTGGGAGGGACTTTTCTGTAAGTTTAAGACATTGAAACCACATTTTTTTAAATTTACAGGATATTTCCTAGATTTATGTAAAAAATTATTTCACACAAATTAATTATGTATCATGATTTCTACTTACACAGGTCTAATAGAAATTTTAGAAGTTGAAAAAGTTTATTTTAGATTTAGGCGTAGGTAAATAGTTCTTACTAAATTTCTGATACGGGGCCGTTCATAAAATACATTCACATACAAGGGGGGAGGAGTCTTGCTGAGTGTTACAAGATGTGACAAGGGGGGCCAGGGGGTCTACGGCAACGTGACATTCTCCGTTCATCAAAAAATTTTACTGAATTTTTACAGAATCCTTGGACTTCTGATAAATATAAATATTATTTATTTGTTCGTTACAAAAGATATTTATTAATTTATTTAAATTTTATTATGAAAATAAAATAAATATTTTTGACTATCAAAATTTGTGTAGGTATTATCAATCAAAATTTATCATGTTCAGGGAGGGGGGGTTTAATTTTGTGACGTATTATTTATAGGGGGACAACCGGGGGAGAGGGGGTCAAAAAAAGCTAATTTTAGCGTGATGTATTTTATGAACAACCCCTATAGATATCTATACTTTTAATTTTAAAAAGTGCAATGAATTCGTATTACCTGTAATTTAAATATTTTTACACGTTGACGGTTGTAATAAATAAAAATTTAGTAGTGTATTTAAAATAGCTAGTTATTAGTGGGATTCTGTTTCTACCCACCTCATGATCATGAACTTTTCCATTTTTAGATCTCATTTGCACATAAAAAGAAATGGGTGTAATTGTCCAATTATGACATGATTGAACGGATGGGAAAGAGGGGTGGGACTGGGGATAATCTTGCATAACACTGGAGATTAGGGTGGAGAAATAGAGAAGAAATTAAAAAGGCAATAATAATATATACCTACCTACCAGAACTATAAATTTAATTCACGTTTCGTTTTAAGGGATAAATTTATTATCATTTATTATTATAATGATATTGCCTTTGCCTTGGAAGATCATGACTACTGTAATTTATTGTTTTCTTGTTAGAAGTAGGAAGAGAAGTATTTCTTTTTAATGTATGTACAAATACTTTTCAATAATCCATGTTTTTAAATGCTTTAGTTTTCTCAGAAACTTGTTATCATTGAGTAGTTTTGAAGCTATAACAGATTCAGTAAGGAACTCTATATACAGGAAGTAACATTTTATTTTCGAATAACATTGTTAAAATTTTCCAGGATTTTCTAGATTTGTTTAAAAAATGATTTTATATTTTGTCGAAACTCCAACTATTTTCTGTGAAAATTTCTTAATGAGACGCGCACGCGCTGATAGTCATAGATAGAATATCACAGTATACTTCTAAGCAGTAGGGACATAACTGTCGATTCCTTTGATTTTCGCGTAGCGCGTTTCTGTGACCTTGAGAGGGGTCCGCCATGTTAAAAGTGGATCCTTTTTAAGCGGGAATTTAAATAGATGTCAAAGTAGAAACGAACCATGCTTCCAATATGATTGCGATAATGGCAATGAAGAGTACAAAATTACTGTTTTGTTTAGCAAATATCGATGGATGTGTAATATGAAAGAAAACGACTGTATTAAAATTGAAAAGAAATAAAACAACACGCAGAAAAATGAAAACTGTTTATTAAAGATTCATTACACTTTGAAGCTGCACACCATCTGCTGGCTTTTTTCGCATTCATTTTGAAAAACAAGGTAACACTAAACACCAAATACTGCTTCGCAACTTTTCTAACCTTAAATTACCTTAAATAATTCAATATTTGTAAACGTGAGGAACAGCTGTTTTGTCGACGACATTTTGAAAATGGATCCTTGTAACGCATGCGTATTGAAAATACGCTACCCAAAAATTGCGTTATGTCCATACTGCTTAGAAATATACTGTGGTAATATACTGTTACGAGTACTTGCCAATTATGTTGGTGTGAGACTAATTAACGAACATCTTCCCTGAATACATAAGGAATATTCCCGGCTTTCCTGAAACATCTACAAAACTCCAGCAAAGATCAATGGGAAAACAATTGGATTACGAGAAGGCTGTAGAATTCCCTAGAAAGAAGCTGAAAAGACTATATAAGGCCAGACAGCTCACACCGAGTAAGTTGACAGGCGACAGCTGATATTTACGTGCGAAAGAGAAGCGATCGATAGGCGAACCATAGGCGATAGAATTCATAGAGTGCGATAGATATTGTCTACGTTAACGGCGATTGGAAGAGACTTTTAGTGAAATAAATTGCGTAGACTTGTTTATAACTGTAGTGTAGTCAAATAAATTTTAGTTGTTAAATAAATTCGTTGTTCTGTTTTGTTAATTGTGTTTTCCGTGACTGAACACGTCACAATACTATATCAAAAATTCCGACAGTTCTTATGGAGCACTTGGTAGAAAAATCATTTTTATAACGTAATTATCATTAGTTTTACAAAGTACCATATATCCAAGTCCGAATGTTTGATATTCGGGCTTGAGGACCCTGGTCAAAGTTTCCTTTTGACGTACCTACTATCATTCACAATATTTTTTATCGCAGAAGTGGAAATTGATATTTTTTTTGTAATAATATAATATGTTGTTTTTTCCTATAATCTAGCTTTGAAACCTTTAATCAAACAAGTAACAAATAGACAACTGCAAATTTGGATGTATGAAAAACGCAACAGTGCCCATGATACTGAAAAACAATGTAAGTACCTACTATTCTATAGAATTAATAAAAACAAAGAAACTGTGTCTAATTCTATTTTAATAAATTTCTGATATAACGTATCGATTTACAAAGTTCCCTTGAGTACGCTATAACCAGGTTTTACAGTTTTACTGTACCTACCGATATACTCCTTTGTAAAACTCGCGGTGCGAGCGCCTTGGGCTATAAATCAATAATAAATTGGGGCACTAGATTATAGCAGCTGCAGTTGAAGAGTCATAATAAAAACAAAATACAGTTAAAACCGTTTATGACGACATCGTTTAGAACAATATACCGGTTATATTGACAAAAACCATAAGTCCCAATTAATGCTATACATGGTTACAGGTTAAGTCGACCTAGATCGTTCAAGAGGTTGTAGTTTCCTTCATTTCTAACTGATTTGACTATGAAACAGGGCTGTAGCTAGAGTCGAATTTGAGATAGGGCAGCATTGGTTACAGGGAGGGCGGAAGTAAAAAATTGATCATAATTGATCTGCCCTCGAAGCACGAACTTCTAAATCAATCACCATTCAATAACTATTCGTAGACAAATAATTTCTGTGACAGAGCATGAGCATGTCGTATTTAAGAACTATTAAATCCTCAATGATGAAGAACAAGCGAACAAGATGGTTGAACTTTCAAATTTGGATGTAGAGATCCACGTCTGAGTGAGAGTGAGGTAATAATTAATTGTTGGATGGGGTGATACGAGTAAATAGATATGACCAAAAATACCATTTAGATCATGTTATTTCTGCAAACTTTGTGCAATATCAGAAGGAATACCCATAGCTAATATTACCAACATGTGTTGACCAACCTGTTGCCATGGAACTAGGAGTAGCGATTTTATTTTGTGCTTCCACCTGTTTCGAGCAGTAAGGTTTTTCATGGTCAATTTGCTTTTCAACTCTTAGTTTTTTTTCAAAGAAAACCCGTATATCAATCAATCAAATCAAATCAATGAATCTTTAATTTATAGCAATAAAAGTAACAATTCTATCAATTTTTGACTAAAACACTCATTACCGTACACTTCACTTATTGCAATATATTGTAGCGACCAGTGACACAGTACGTGTGCGCGATAACAATTCGTGCCATGTACTTGTTATCAACTAACATACTCACGGCGTAAACACCGCTCACGGTACTTTTCGTGTTATCAATTTACAAGATGTAAATCATTCTCCGGCGACAAGTAACAAGTTCAATTCTGGAATAATCGAGGATTTTCTGATTATTACTCATTATTCGAGAATCGTCAGGATTTCCTTTTCGAATTGCCCAGAAAGTTCGAAAGGTGTATATAAAGTGATCATCTTTGGACCGGACAGTTAGTTGGAAGAAAGCATCAGTGCGCGAATTGAAACCGATAATATACAAAGTGATATAAATAAATTGTAATATAAATAAGTGAATTGTTGTGGTATAAATGGTAGTTCTAAGTTAGTGTTTAAGTGTTATAAATAGTGTTAAATAAATAATTGTTTAAATAAATACTCTGACTAGAAAATTCGTTACAATTGGTGTCAGGTGTGGGGTCTGCGAATCGACCTCCAGAGAATTTTCTAGTGTAATAAAAATACAAAATAAATAAAAATGCCGAAAAAGTTGTTCGAGTTGAAAGTCGCCGAATTGAAAAGCGAACTGGAAGAGCGAGACGAAGATACGTCTGGTACTAAGAACATCCTACAGAAGCGGCTCGAGGAGGCTTTGATACAAGAAGGCTTCGATCCCAGCACGTATGAATTTGAGGACGAATTTGAAAAGAAATTGGAAAAGAAACTAAACGAAAATTCAAAGAACCTGGAAGAAAAATTAAATGAAAATCTGGAAGAAAAATTAAAGGAAAACTCAAAGAATCTGGAAGAAAAATTAAATGAAAATCTGGAAGAAAAATTAGAAAAATTCGAAGGAAATTTGAAAGAAGAACTGAAAAAATTCGAAGAAGAAACAAGAGAAGAATTAAAAGGAGTAAAGGTTGAACAAGAAGAAATAAACAAAAAGCTGGGGACTTTCGACGAAAGATTGGCTCAAATGGAAGAAATGGTTCTGAATACGGAAAGACGAGAGATCAGTCGCCAACTTACGGAAAAGAGACATACAGCGGTTGACGGCAAAGAAATCTCCGACGTGAAAGAAGAACAGGTCATATCATCCAAAGTGCATATGAAGCTACCAACGTTTGACGGAAAAACCTCAAGGACCACGTTTTTGACGCAATTCGAAGTGGCTGCAAAAGCTTACAAATGGACGTTAGAAGAGAGAGCTTCTTCACTTGCCCTTGCTCTGCGTGATGGTGCTGGCGAAATTTTGAACACGTTACCACCGGAAGAATTACTAGACTACCATCGGCTAGTAAAAAGATTAGAGATGCGATACGGCCAAGCACATCTGACGGCTGTGTACCATGTGCAGTTAAAGAACCGACGTCAGAAGACAAGTGAAAGTCTTCAGGAATACGAGGCGGACATTGCTCGGTTAGTCCGGCTCGCCTATCCAGGTACGGCTGATGATACACTGGAAAGATTGGCCGTCTACGCATTTATTGACGGACTTAAGGACGACGAAATACAACAGCGACTCCGACTGGACCGGCCGAGGACTTTGATTGACACATTGGCCCGAGCATTGGAATACGACGTCGTCAAACAGGCGTCGCAACGACAATGTCGAGTGCGGGAACTAAAAGAAGAGTCAGCCGGTCGGGACGAAGATAAACTGGAAGAGATGGTCCGCCGAATAATGACCAAAATAGAAAGGAAGCCCAAACAAATCAGGTGCTGGAACTGTGGGAAGTTAGGCCACCTGAGAAGCAGCTGTAAGAGCGAGAGATTTGCTTCTCAAGTCAGAAAGCTACAAACAAGAACGGAAGACGCACAACACCACAAGAAGGGACGAACCAACACCGTCCTGCACAAAATAAATACTGGCGAGGCCCAACCCATCCGCCAGCGACCCAGGAGACTACCACTGGCCAAGAGAGAAGAGTACGACTTTGACATAGAACACCGCGCGGGAAGTAGCCATAAAAACGCCGACGCCTTATCCAGAAGACCTTGCCTGGATAATTGTAAACACTGTCAACGCGTCGAAGAACACGAAGAGGTCAGGAGGATAACCATCCTGGACGAGCAGTGGCAGCCCGACAACATAAAGGCAGAACAACATTCCGACGTGCTCCTAAAAATGTTCCTGGACTGGAAGAAAGAAGGCAGAAGACCAACCTGGCAAGAAGTGGCTTCCAAGCCAACTGAAGTGAAATCGTTGTGGGCCCAATGGGATTCCATTGATGAAGAAGATGGTCTCCTGAAGCGCGTCGTTGAGAACCAAGATGGCACAGAAAGCAGACGTCAGCTGGTGATACCGAGAAGATTGGTAAAAGAGGTTCTGCAGTGCCTCCATGATGACCCTTCGGGAGGACATTTCGGCGTAAAGAAGACTCTGGGTAAAGTACGAGAAAGATTTTACTGGGTCAACTGCAAGAAGGACGTGGAAGATTGGTGCAGAAAGTGCACGACGTGCGCCGCCAGTAAGGGACCTCAGAAGCGACAGCGTGCTCCGATGCGGCAGTATAACGTTGGCAGCCCATTCGAGAGAACTGCCATAGACGTTGCCGGACCATTCCCAGAATCTGAAGATGGGAATAAGTACATCGTAGTGACAATGGACTACTTTACGAAATGGGTTGAAGCGTACGCTCTTCCAAACCAGACGGCAACTACAGTGGCAGAAACGCTCGTGAAAGAGTTGATTAACCGATTCGGAGTACCACTGGAGCTGCATTCCGACCAAGGACGAAATTTCGAGTCAGCCATATTCCAAGATATTTGTAAGATATTGGGCATTCATAAGACTCGAACTACCGCCCTACATCCCCAATCAGACGGCATGGTAGAACGAATGAACAGGACCATTAACAAGTACCTGTCCAAAATGGTCTCCAAACATCAGCGAGACTGGGATCGTTATCTGCCATTGTTCCTTTTGGCATACCGATCTTCCATACACGAAACCACTGGACAAACACCAGCCAGGGTACTGTTCGGTCGAGAGTTGCGACTACCATGCGACTTAAAGTTCGGGTGCAAACCTGGCGAAGACGTGGCTGGAGAAGACTACGTCAGTGAACTCCGAAGACGATTGGATGACATCCATGACGAGATACGTACCCATATGCAGATAGCCAGTGACCGGATGAAGGACGCATATGACATTAAGGCCACTGATGGAGGATTCCATGAAGAAGATTTGGTGTGGCTTTATAATCCGAAGCGTCAAAGGGGTCTTTCGCCGAAGCTGCAACAAGATTGGGAAGGCCCGTACAAAGTTATCAAACGAATCAATGACGTAATCTACCGAATTAGACGTACTCCCAATGGAAAACCAAGAGTAGTCCACTTCAATCGACTGGCTCCATATGCTGGGGACAACCACGAAGAAGCTCGAGTTAGAGTTGTGCAGGCTCGATCGCCAGAGCCCCAGTATGAAGAATTTATGGCCGAACAGAACTTACACCGTAAAGCCCGATTTGGGGTCTCCACCGAAGCTCAGCAGGACCTATTCGCCGTCCCGAAGGAATACTCGCTGGCCCATTGTGTGGCAAGAGATTTGGACATGAGCCGTGGGATTGCCACGGTCTTTCGGAAGAAGTTCGGGCGACTACCGATGTTACTCGACCAGGCCAAAGATGGAAGAAAAGTACTACAGTTACTCGATGGGACCCAATCCATCTTCTATCTAGTCACCAAAAGCAAGTCGTCGGAGAAGCCTACCTACCACTCCTTATGGGACTCCCTTATAGAACTAAGAGAGCAATTGCTGCACGCTAACATCCTGAAGCTAGCAATACCGAGGATCGGATGTGGACTCGATGGGCTGGATTGGAGGGTGGTCAGAAACATGCTGGAGGTTTTGTTCCGATACACTGGTATAGAAATCTTGGTGTGCGCCGGAAATCCACGACGAGGACCGTCACCATTGAAGACCGTTGACTGCCATTTCCACCTGACAACCGGATGCCGAAGCGGATCCACCTGCAAGTACCGGCATGATCCTCTGAAGGAACGGCAGAATGTGATTCGGGACGAATCACTCTTAAGGAGGGGGTAGTGTAGCGACCAGTGACACAGTACGTGTGCGCGATAACAATTCGTGCCATGTACTTGTTATCAACTAACATACTCACGGCGTAAACACCGCTCACGGTACTTTTCGTGTTATCAATTTACAAGATGTAAATCATTCTCCGGCGACAAGTAACAAGTTCAATTCTGGAATAATCGAGGACTTTCTAATTATTACTCATTATTCGAGAATCGTCAGGATTTCCTTTTCGAATTGCCCAGAAAGTTCGAAAGGTGTATATAAAGTGATCATCTTTGGACCGGACAGTTAGTTGGAAGAAAGCATCAGTGCGCGAATTGAAACCGATAATATACAAAGTGATATAAATAAATTGTAATATAAATAAGTGAATTGTTGTGATATAAATGGTAGTTCTAAGTTAGTGTTTAAGTGTTATAAATAGTGTTAAATAAATAATTGTTTAAATAAATACTCTGACTAGAAAATTCGTTACAATATGCTACAGGTAATCCCTTCTGTATTACAGATATTATAATTAAATGGACCCATCGCTTCATGTGATGGTGCTTTAAATGCCGTCTATACACAGAACAAAGAATTATTATAATATGAAATGAATGTCACAAATTGTATGTTCGGAAAAGTTTAGATACCTATCGCTACAATTTTTTTTATCTCAAACTATGCACAAACAATTAATTTATAATAATTTATCTTAAAGAAGTAATTTGCCGATGACACTTGGTGAAACATAATGAATATAATAACAACTCAATGTACATTTCGCCTTGTTAGGGCATCCTCAGGAGTATGTACATGTAGTAGCTTACATTGAGTTTGAATAAAAAGTTTGTGAAACCTCTCCAAGTGTTTTTCTGTTATTATAAAATTAATCTTAGTTTTTGGTATTTTTAAAGTAGGGCATTGTGTTTTCAAGGTAGGGCATTGCCCCACAATGCCCCCTCTAGCTACGGCCATGCTATGAAAGAGCGTATCCCAAACTTATCCGTTTCAAGTTATTGGACTTTTAAGGTTTTTTATAAAAATTGCCGATTTTTTGGTCTATTGTCCCATTTTATTGTGTTTTGTGCCACTAATTTATTTGTTTTTGCTATTCCTTTGTAGTACATAAGTTGCTTTATTATTTATTTATACCAAATAAGAAGAGGATTAACAACGGGTGCGGTGAAAAGTGGCTTAAGACACAGAATGAGAGTATGTGTGCGAAACAGAGGTGGACATGTGTAGGGCTGCCATCCGTCCGGGTTTCCCCGGGTTTGTCCTAGTTTGGAAGACGGCCGGGGAGCATCCGGGCGGGGTTCAAATTCTAGTCCGGGACTACAATAAAAGTCCGGGTTTTCGATCAGATGCGTTCCCATAATTTAAGTACATAAATAAAAACTATGGATTTAGGTATTTCACCGCACGCGGTGCCGACGCTATTGTACTACGCGAGTGGGGATCGGGGGTGTGGCGCTTTTAAATGCTAATCAACTATGGTTACAATTCTTTAGAACACCAAATGCCCATTTATATTCAAAATTACAAAAAATAGCTCAATATTTTTTTTGCATCCCTGCGCATAATGCGCATGTTGAAAGAATATTTTCTCTCATGACGCAACAGTGGACAAGAGAAAGGAAAGCATTGAATCCTGAAACAGTCTCGTAGTTACTCAAAATTAAATTCAACTTCAGAGGCTATAAGGATTGCACCGAATTCTACAATTTTTTATTAACTAAAAAAGAAGTTCTGAAAGCTATTGATAAATCCGATAAATATAAGTAAACTAGCTGATGTCCGGGGACTTTGTTCCCGTGGGAATTCCTTAAAAACCTTTCTTATTCCCTGCTTACGTTATAGAAAGAACCTCTGCGCCGAATTTCAACTTTCTGAAGTCAAAGTCAAAATTATTAATTCATATATTATTATTTTAATATATTAAACAGCAATCTTTACTAAAATAAGTCATTAACATTTTGTTTTTTAACACTATGTCTGTTCACAAAGAGGCAGTGAAGAACAGACAAGAAACTCGAGGTTTGCTCTTTTAAAAACTGATTGTGCAATTTTTCTTATTTACTTCTAATTGGTCTTTCCATATAGTTTTGTCACATAATCGTAGCCAATCTACATTTATGTAGTGCTAGTTTGTTATTATTTTTAGTATTAAGGTCATGCAGGTGACTGTTTGTGATAAATTGATGCAGATTGTGACGAACGTAACATTATGTTAGTAAAATTATATTGATGGTACTGTTAAAATGTTTTTGAAATTATTTGAAATGTCCGGGGTGAAAGCTCCAAAATCCGGGGAACTTACGCTTCGGTCTTGGGGGGCAGGTTTTAGAGATGGCAGCCCTAGACATGTGGAACATACATTGTAAACTTTCATTGAAAAGAGTAATAAACGTTATTTTCTACCTATTTGGATTGTTTTATTTTGTTTTCTGATTCAAGTGATAAATTTGACGCTTAAGTACCGTTATTTTTTACTACTATCTGGAAGCATTTTATCAAAGTTTTTTTGTAAGATTTCTGATAATACCCTAGCTTGTTATACCTTGTTGGATAGCTAAATAACCATCGATATTTTTACACATCTGCAGCATACCATAACTGTCATAGACTTTTTTTTAATATTTAAAAAGGAAAAAAATATTTTTTACGAATTTATTACCTTTTTAAACTATCAATCATCTACTGCGACCCAGTTGGTTCAGATACCTGTAATTTTAGTGTTGGGTATAATTAAGCAACGTATTTACTACAGAAAAATAGCAAAAACAAAGGCACAAAACACAAAAAAATGGGACACTGGACAAAAAATCGGCAATTTTTATAAAAAAAACCTTAAAAGTCCAATAACTTGAAAACGGTTATGTTTGGGATACGGTCTTTCATAGTCAAATCAGTCAGAAATGAGGGAAACTACAATCTATTAAAGGATTTAGGTTGACTTAACCTGTAACCCTGTAAATTATAACATCACCGGTTGTAACGACTATCGGTTTTTACGACCAAATATGAGTATTTTGACTGTATGTATACGAAAAGGCACGGTATAAACAGGAAAGGGTAGAGAACCTCCAATAATAAAATAAATAGGAAACGGATGCCAGACAAGGATCCGATTAAAGTTCATCTAGATTCCATAATTATTGTAAATGCATTAAATCTTGAGAATGCGATATATTCCGCAATATGTAAGCATTAGTTACTTATTTGAAGAGTATCGGTTTGTGTGCAGCGGTTAAATTTAACATCGACTGACTGTGTGTTTCATGTTAACGATGGAGCAGCTGTGAAAACTAATTAGATCAAGATCTCGCAATAAGGAAACAGGATCGACGCATAATAAACACGCTTCCGACGAACGTAATAGCATTAAAACATACATTTCGCGCACTCACAATCAAAGATGAAAGAGGTTGACAACGAATGTATGCACATGCTACTATGTTCTTCGTACTCTCACGGTAGACTACCCTTACCACTTAGTTTGAAAGATAGAATACACGTCATAAACCTATTTATCAATGTAATGACAATAGAGCATTTAATTTTTTACGAAATTAAAATTTCTTTTGAAGTATTTTAAAAGCTATAGTTCAATTTCTAATAAAAATAACAAACTTTTTCGACTTAAATATGAGCCACTTCTCACGATTAGTGCAGTTGGCGCAGCTGCTCAAAGAACACAATTTGTGAATTTATGTCATAATAAAGAAGCTTTTCATTGAAGATGTTTGATTTTGGGCCTCTTCTTAGTTGTTAAAACATTTTTAGATCTCTGAGAGCGACACCTTAACGTATTTCAGACAGTGACACCGCAATTCTACAAAAGGGTTTTCATGTTGATGGACAACAGTTTCAGGGTCTATTTGACCATACGGTACTGTGGATCTTGTGAAAAATGTTACATAGGACAAACAGAAAGAGCGTTCAATACTAGGATCAATGAACATTTTAAATGTTATGAAAATAAAAAACAAAATTCTAACTGTGCAAACCTCCTAAATAACAGAAAAGCATAGCTTCAAAAATGATTTCAAAATTACACATATTTTAGGAAAAAGCACAAAATTAAATGTTTTAAAATTTTTAGAAATCAATCAAATAAAAAATCATAACCCAGACCTGTTACTAAACAACCAATTAGACTTGAATAATTCACCACTATTGAATTTATTCAAAATAAAAAACCCCCACTCCTTAGGTTAAGGTAGATTATAAATAAGATGTTTTTGTAAATTTAAGTAGTTACAGAATTTACTCACTTGAAAAAGCTACAGTGTAGCGAAAGTATAGTTGTGAGAAATAAAAATTTGTGAAAAGTTTAATTGTGTTTTACTTGTACTATGTATTTAAATATTAACCAAGTAACAGCCAAGGCAATCAACCATACGGAAAGTTAAATTAAATAAATACAGACTTACTTAAGATTCGGGTGTCAAAAATTGACGCCCCCTATTTCTCAAACATTTATTCTTGACGGGTTCTAGTGTTTAATATGTTAAAAGCTAATAAACAGTTTCAATGATAAAATTATGCTCATATTAGTATAAAATATATAATAAGTACTTAAGTCCTCTTTTATCCTTAGTTAAGCCATTCAACAGAGTCAGCTCTCCTGATATAGTGATGTAGACCGTGAGCAAAAGGAAACGTTTGCTCACTTGTTAAGTAAAGATAAGTTTGTGGTATTGACGGAATTAAAAACGCTGAGATTACACCCATGGGGATATATGATATAACACCAGTTATATTGTCACAGAGCACCAGGGTGCTCTTAATGCAGGCAGAGGATTCATAACATGCATACAAGAACACATGAAATCATTTAAAAAGTTAAAAACCGATTCCAATTATGCAAATCATCTAATTTCACAAAAACATGAATTCAATCCAAATTTTAAAATAATGCATTCTGAGGGTAAAAGTTACAAACTAAATCTTCTAGAAAGTATAGAAATAAATAAAAATAAAAACAACAATGTATTATTAAATGACCTGTTAGAGTTGAATAGCTCCCCATTATGAAAACTTTGGCAAAATCCTTAATCCCCACATTAGTCAATAACATATAAATAGATTAATAGTTATATTTAATTTTAAGTATAAAATTGTATCTTCCGATGAAGCCACAAAGTGGCGAAACAATTATCTAGAACAAATAAAAATTCCGGAAATGTAAATACTGTTTTATTTTATTCTTAGTACTTCGCTATCTTAATTTAAAATATATAACATATGTAATTTTGTGAATTAAAAATTTATGTTTTTTGTAAACACATAAATAATTTGTCGTTAACGACGCATAAGTGTGACAAGAGTACGACGACTGTTACGTTCTGCACTACATCAACAACTTCTAACAACTCTAAATATAGAGACAAGCAGCACCTGTTACTAGTGATCACGATGAACCATTCTTCATCTAAAATCCATCGTTCCGGAAAGACATAGCCTCATTTATAATCTATTTAAAACTGTGTAGGGGAAGGTATTACCATATCTAACAATATATTACAGCATGCATGTTAAAGAAAAATAGAAATTAGGAGTGTTAACTACAAAAATTGTTATTTTATATTTTAAAACTGTAGATGTTGAGAATTCTTTCCTGGTCTCTCAGATAAGTCTAATGAGGATATTTATTAATTACCTGAGGAGTCAGGATTTTGATTAAATCTCATCAAATCTTGTTTAAAGAAGGGGATAATTGAAAATGTTATGTGAACTTTTGTATTTAAAAGTAACTGCAATACTCTTGAAAAAAGCCGACTGGTCGAAACAATTGTCGAGCTTTCGTTTAATAAAATCGTTGAAATATTTTATGTATTTTTCTTTTTACTTTCTATCTTTCTATTCAAAGAATTGTCACAATTTCCTTTATTTTTTTACTTAGAAATTGTTACAGGGTAAATCACACTTAAGAAGAATGAAAAGGGTTTCACCACATCTTACTAAAAACCTCACTAAGTATGAAGGGGAAATCCTCAAATAAATAATCGACTTACTCTATGATTCTTCAACATTCCTTTTAGACCAGTGCTGAAGCCTTCAAAAATAGTAAAAAGTGAAAAAAATATATATAGTAGGATGAAACCCATTGGAAAAGGAAGAGAATATAACAGAAATGAAAGGAAAAATAATTTACGGGCGATCTGAGTTCGGGAAGGGGAAGGGGGTGAGGTTTTAAGAATAAAAAAAGGTTTTCCTTGATTTCCGGAAAAACTACAAGTCTTATGGAAAAAAGTTAAATGGCAAGGTTGTGGGTAATAAAAAGATCTACAACTTTTGTATTTACACTATTGTCAGATAACCTCAAAATTTGTGTGAAAAATTCAAATAACCAACTTTTTGGTTTTTTATTTTTATCTTTTACAAAAAAAATTTTTTTTTTCACGAAATTTGGTGAAAACTTACCTATTTATGTCCCAAACACGCTGTAATTTTTTTGATTTGAAATATTTATTTTTTCACCTTATTTTTACTTAATATCGAAAAAGCACCCTAATTTTCAATTGAAAATTCTCACGTCAAAATATCTGCTTTTTTAAAAACGTTGGTGGGCTTTTTCTTCGTTGAAATCTCTACTTTCTGATGGTGTGAAAAAAAATATACATTACTATGGTAAGTTTTCTCAGGAACACCTACACTTGTAGTTTTTCCGGAAATCAAGCAAAACCGTCTTTTACCCTTAAAAACTCACCCCCTTCTTCTTCTCGACCTCAGATCGCCCATGAATTATCTTTCATTTCTGTTATATTCTCTTCCTTTTCCAATGTGTTTCATCCTACTATAATTTTTTTTGGTTTCAAAAATTATCGGTCCTGGTCTATTGGTCTCTTATATAATTCTTAGGAGAATATCCATTAAGTACGTGAGCAGTCAGGATTCCAATTAAATCTTATTTAAAGAAGGGGATAATTGAAAATGTCATGAACTTTTGTATTCAAAGAATTGTCCCAATTCCCTTTCTTTTTTTACTTAAACACTCGTTGTTGGGTAAATCACACATAAAAAGGATGAAGAGGGTTTCACCACATCTTATTAAATCTTACTCATTAATGGACGCCTCTTAGGATCCACTACAGTTCTGTTTCTTCTGTTTTTGTGCTTCAAAATCAGATTGTTAATCTATGCAATAATTTTCTCAGATGAACCGTGTCTACCAAAAGGCAATGACCTAATTTGGTTGCGTGAATCGGAGCTGAAAATATACCACAACGACCCTCTTCTATTCCTTCACCTTTACACCCTCGATTACTCACCCTACTATACAAAAACGCACCCCACAATTTTGGTTTCTGTATGAGAGCATTTACGTACTTGTTTCTCCAAAGACCATTTTTAAGGATTGGTTTTGATGATAACAGTAGATGGAATATCTACACCCTCTGTTGTAGCACGAACTAATAATTTTTTATCATGAAATAGGAACTTCCTCTCCCTATAAAAATATGTGTGTGTATTAACCGCAAAATACATTTAATATTATGCTTATTAACGAAATTCGATATTGATTTGTCCCGCAATATTTACTTCCATGTCAATATGTATTAGTGAGTCCACACAGCTGTGTGAGACAAATTAAGGGTGTAATGTTCCCCGGTTATCGTGTTAGGCATTTGTTGTTCCGAAGAGTTGTGAGAGAGAATTAGGTTGGAAGGAAATTATCCGGATATCTTTGTTTGACGAAAATTAATGTAATATCAAATTAGTTAACTCAGTGTATGTATAAACTCTATATGTATACCGAATAACGATATGGATGAGGTATTATTTAAACACGTTTGTTTTTTGGGTCAGGAAATTTGAAATTACAAACTAAATAAAAAGAAAAATGCTTTTCGGAGGACAATGCAATTGTTATTATTTGTAAGAAACTTTTATAATTTTTTTTGTGATATACCTATGTACCATGGAATTTTTTAATCATCTTATGTCACACTGTATGTAAATAGCAATCTTGAACATCATTTTATCATCGAAACTTATGGAAAATTGAAAACAGCTAACATCATTTTAGAAACTAAGCAGGATAATATCAAACTTACTGGGCTCTATAGATGTCACGACTACCCGGTGAAAGAATTCATTGATGACTTTAAGGAACTCCTAATAAACAACAAGAACTGGTCTAATCATATAATAATAGGAGATGACAATATTGATACAAAAGAAGAGGAACTGGATAACAGCGATTACCTAAGTTGTATTCTTGAAAACCAATTTCTTCCATATATCTGTTCCATAACAAGACCTGGAGAATCAGGAGGCTCATGTCTGGATCACATTTTCATAAAAAGTAAAAATCTAGAAACATTAGCAGGCATAATAGAGCAAAAACTCACTGATCACTACCCAGTCTTTGCGATAATCAAACACGAACGTAAAGAGGAAACGACACGCCATAAATTTATAAATTATAATAAAATCAAAAAATTGGCCCAAGTTGTTAATTGGGAAAACATATTAAATATGCAGGAGCCGAATGAAGCCCTAAGTGCTATAACGCATTTAATAAAAGAACTCATCATAAAATGTTCAAACACAACGCACAAAAAAACAAAAAACCACATAAGAAAAAGCTGGATGACATATGGCCTAATGTGTTCATGTAATACTAAAGAAAAGCTTTACAATTACTGGAAAAAAGACAAAAACAACCTGCAACTGAAAAATAAATACAGTATATACTCAAACAAATTGCGTAAACTACTAAGAATTGCAAAAACTGACTATGATAGGAAAAGATTGAGTAGAGCAAGTATTAAAGATTTTTGGAACTATATAAGAGAAAAAACAAACAAAAAAAAAGTTAAAAAAAATAATCACATCAATTACATAACACAAGGCAATACTAAGGTTAAAGAGACAGTCGAAATCGCAAAACTTTTTAACGAATTTTTTTGCTCTATTGGAACTGCTTTAACAGATAACATAAATAAGCCCATTAATTTTATTAAACCACCTACAATTAAACACAATCATAAATCTATCTTCCTTTATAGTACAAACCAAGTAGAAGTATATGACATAATAAGTAAACTAAAAAATAAAGCGGGAGGCATTGATGGAATAAATACTAAAGTGCTAAAGTGCTTAAACAGTCATATATCTAAGCCTCTGGCTCACACCATTAATTTAAGTGTTCAAAAAGGAATTTTTCCGGAGAACCTGAAAACAGCGGTAGTCGTGCCCATATATAAAAATGGAGGAAAAGATAACATTAATAACTATAGACCAATCTCAATATTAAACTCAATTTCAAAAGTGTTTGAAAAGGTCTTATTTACTAGAATTTCAAACTTTTTTACTAAAGAAAATCTGATATCAGCCAAACAATTTGGATTTTTAAAAAATCTGGGAACGACTGATGCAATTGCACGCCTATCTGAGTACTTACACAACGTTCTTGATAAAAGCAAACCAGTTATTGCTGTATTCATAGACTTAACAAAGGCTTTCGACTGCGTAAATCATCAGCTATTATTTAATAAACTAGAAAATTATGGAATTAGAGGGCTACCACTACAATTAATTAAGAGTTATCTCGCCGAACGAAAGCAGAAAGTAAGATTGGAAGAAATATATAGTAAGGAACAAAAAATAAATATAGGGGTCCCACAGGGGTCCATCTTGGGACCATTATTTTTTATAATATTCATCAACGATCTTCTTAAGATAATAGACAACATTATAGCCTATGCAGATGACACAGTAATATATTCATCAAAGGATACTTGGTTTGAAACTGAAAGAGATATAAATGATAAATTAGACACTATAAACTCGTGGTTTTATACAAACAAACTACTACTCAACAAACAAAAAACTACTTATATAGCATTTGGGAACAGATTAAATAGAATACCGATAAATATGAATATTCACATTGACAGAATACCAGTTCAAAGGGTGAGTCAAGCTAAGTATCTTGGAATAATCTTTGATGAACAACTAAAATGGAAAGACCATATTAAAGCAATTTTTAACAAAGTTAGATATATGCCATATATACTCTCAAGGCTGAAAACAATAGTAGAATACAACCAATTGGTATCAGTTTACTATGCACTGTTCAACAGCGTAGCCTCCTACGGAATACTGGCCTGGGGTGGTGCGTACAATGTAAACATAAAAAAATTAGAGAAGTTACAAAACTCAATAAGTAAAATCGTAAATTCGGAAGTAGTAGAAAACCATAAAAAAAAACTATTAAACATCAGACAAATATATATATACAAAGTGCTGATAAAAAATCATGAAAAATTGAGAAATGAATTCATAGAGAGTGACAGTATCACAAGAAGCAAGGAGCTACCCGTACCAAAATGTGAACTCGAAGTAGGTAAACAAAACCAGAATTACGTAGCTATCAAATTTTTCAACAAATTACCTAATGAGATAAAAACAATTATAATAAAGAATAGATCTGCCAAGCTCAAACTGAAAAGTTGGGTCTACAAAAATGTCACAACCCCACAACGTTGAAGAGCTCTTAAATAATGACTTAAAAATTAACAAATAGCAGCATATGAAAGTAAATGGCAAAGACTTATTCTTTGCTAACTATAGGCTGGTTTTATTTTGTTTTATTTTATTTTATTTTATTTTATTCTGATTGTAAGTTAGAATGTAAGTTTTCTTGTACTATACCATCTACTGATCTCTTTTCTTGTTTGCTCTCCACCCAATGTACAGGTCATTGGACCTCCTTTTGGGGCTTCTTCATGGATAATAAATAAATAAATAAATAAATAAATATACGTAATATAATAAGTTCATGTTGCACGAAAAATTAAAAATGAACCGAATTCAATTTTAAATAAATGTCTTTTTATTTAATGAATGCACACGAACTCGAACCACGCAAAACAGTAATCAAATAAATGAATCTTGGATTATTTATTAAGTTGTTTGACTTTTCTCGATCAATTTATTTTTGATTAATAAAACGAAATATTTTTTAAAAATAAATTAATAAGCTTAAAAATTATATAAATACTTCTGTTTCAACTTATCTGAGGTACATAATATTCTTTGTGTCCAAAAATATGAAACAAATTAATTAGGGGTTTGTAACTTACAGTCCCTTTAATTCAATTTAAGTAAATGCTTTAACTTTTGATATTAATTATTAAAACCAATTAAACAGAATCGATTGAAAAAAGCTTGACCTAAAAGCTTCACAAAAAAAATAATCCTGTCAATATTAATTAATTGTATAAGGAATTAATTATCAAATTACTTTTTGCTTTTTATTTAATTTTATTAATTATTATTATTAGAGGACTTTTAGAATCCCATCAGCTTATCCCTGTGCATTTGCATGACAGGGGGTGGAGTTATATCATTGTATACCCCAGAATCAAAGCCCGTAATATTCTAAAATTCCTCTAAACATACTTAATTTTGTTTCCATCCCTTTCAATCGTCCCGCATATTTTTATTCAATTTTACTGTATGTTGAGTACTATACACTAATAGAATATAAGTTTTAAGACACCTGGCATATTTTATTTTATTTCAATCATGTATCTATTCTATTCTAAAATTCCTTTTAGTTTTTTTTTGTTCTTGTCTTTATCTTTTTCGAACGCCCCATAATTTTTTATTCAATTTTCTTGTAAGTAAGTGATCGTCTTTGGGCCAGAGGACAGTAGTGGTGATAAAGCATCAGTGCGCGAATCAAAACGATAACCGATAGACACAAGTAATATAAATAAGTTGTTATATAAATAAGTAAATTGTTCTCATATAAACAGTAGTTATAAGTTAGTGTTAAGTGTTACATAAACAGTGTTAAATAAATTATTATTTAAATAAATAAG
Organism: Agrilus mali; assembly: GCA_029378335.1. Lineage (NCBI taxonomy): Eukaryota > Metazoa > Arthropoda > Insecta > Coleoptera > Buprestidae > Agrilus > Agrilus mali. The sequence continues at coordinate 6,039,193 of CM055657.1, read as the reverse complement.
TTTTGACTAGAAAATTGGTTACCATAAATTATATTAACTCAGAAACCAATCGTCATAGGTGTACAAGTTGGTTATCAAACTTACCTTAGAATTACACGTTTTATTCGAATTCAGCGTAAAAAATATACCATTCCATTTAAAATAACAAAGTTGGTGTCGACTTCCGGTATAACCGGATGTAAATCGAATTTGAAAATATTTTTAAATGAAGCGCCATAAACAATAATCAAATAAGCCCAAGTTTTACAATTGAATTCCTTCTACTAATTTATATACTTCTAATAGTCCATGAACTTGAAAAACCCTGTATATTACATTCTTTTAGTTCTTAATTCCTTTACTCTACACTAAGATTCTAAAATGTCTCTAAACATTTTTGTTGTTCTTGTCCCCATCTCTTTTAAATGTGCCACTGATTTTTATTCGATTTTCGTGTAAATAAATAATAAATAAATACTGTATATTGATTAGTGATGAGCCGGATCGCTAAAATTGTATATCCGCGGATACGGATCTGAAAACAGATATTTGGTCTCAAGATCCGCGAATACGGATACGGATACGGATCTTTACTTTCTTAGAGTACGCGACGCTAAATATTGTAGGTACAGGGTGATTCATTATAATGTCGTCCCCATTTAACTTTGTTATTTGGAGTGTCCCAAAAAAATTAAAGGTATGGTTATGTAGTTGCTAAAAAATTCTTTTTTTCTATTTATAACAAAAATTTGAAAAATGATCAGTATACAGGGAAAACCAAAAAGTTAATTTTTTTTAAATGGATCACCCTATATATAAATTTATTTTTCGATTCCTCGTAAAATTCTAAGCATAATTTATATAACATACCGTATACCTAAATTCAATAGTTTCTGAAATATTCGCATTTGAAACGTTATCATCAAATATTTTATTAAACAACAACAAACCAAGAAATCTAACAATAAATAATATGACAAAAACAATTTTTAGTTGAATATAAAGATGCTCTACTGGGCCTCCATTTTCTTCAACACATTGTATAAGGGTTCTTCGCATTTTCTCTAATCAAGCTGTTACGAAAATGCTGGGTTATTTTCATTTAAATTATTAATTTAATTCCGTATCAAATCTAAGACGATCGAGGATTTCAATTTGGTAGTCGTATACACGGTTTTTTTTATATAATGTCACTGTTAGTTATTTGTTTTCAATAAAAAGCGTGGACTAGGACTTCTTTATTTGTAACAATTGTTTAATAAAATATTTTATGATAACGTTTCAAATGCGAATATTTCAGAAACTATTGAATCTAGGTATAGGGTATGTCATATAAATTATGCTTAAAATTTTACGAGGAATCGAAAAATAAATTCATATATAGGGTGATCCATTTAAAAAAAATTAACTTTTTGGTTTTTCCTGTATACTGATCATTTTTCAAATTTTTGTAATAAATAGAAAAAAAGTATTTTTTAGCACCTACATAACCATACTTTTAATTTTTTTGGGACACTCCAAATAACAAAGTTAAAGGAGGGCGACATTATAATGAATCACCCTGTACATCGACCTTTTGAAAGAGACAAACTGTTATGAAACTTTTTAAGAGCTAACTTTTGTAATAGATTGTCTCTTTGCAAAGATCTATGTGCAATATTTACCGCCGCGTATAGTTTAGTGTGACACTGGGCAGCACAGATAACGTTTGTGTTTGGTATATCAGTTAAGAAAAATGTCTACAAAACACCATCAAATCTAATAATGCAATATTAATGTCACAATAATTTTAAAACTAAAATAATCTGGTCGCGTCTAATCAATTTAAGACGACCGTCTTCTTCGGCCGTCGTGTGCATTCTGTCCTTGGTGAAAAAATCCGTAAAAGATCCGCCAAAAACTAACGGATACGGATACGGATACGGACCTCTCTTTTCCCTCGGATATCCGCGGATACGGATACGGATACGGATATCCGGCACATCACTAATATTGAAAGATTTTAAGTTTTGGGACGCCCGGTATACCTTACTTTCTTTTTGTTCTTATTTCCGTTATGTATTCTATACTAACTTCCGCCTCGTATTCGACAACCATTCCTAATAACGCCATCGTCTTCCCCTCGTCGTTGTATCCTCAGGTCTTTGTTAAACCCTGCAAATGCCAGGGGTGGTTCCCTCTTTAACCTGACTCTTTTACACACAATTCGATTACCTACAGATTTACTTACTTTTCATTGCTCTCGGTACTTCAAAAAAGCAATAAACATGAAACAAATATAATACGTTTATGAAGGGTTCGTCCTATATTGTCAACTTACAGAAAATAAGACAATATTTTATACGAATAAATTTTTAGAAACAGTGTTATTCAAGAAATAAAATTATTTTGTTTCTGTTTCCATTAATGATGAGAAATTATTTAATCTTACAAGTTGAATTCAACCAACTAAATTTAATCCCAGTCCATTGCTCTTACTGGAGATGAACAGAAAGGAAGGCGCATCTCAAGTGTCAAATTACCTTCTACGTACTGTAATAATACGATAACATCAAGAAGGAAATTTTAATCAGTGGTACTGGCACTAAAATAAAACAGACTGCTATTAACAACTGGCATGAACTGATAACAGTTTTATGACGCTTTACTACTAATTTTGAACATGGAGACAGTCGTGCTCCATTCGTTTTTAACGAACGCAGGATTTTGGGACTATAAATTCAATACCGATGCTGGATTTTGACAAATACTGACTAAAATAGATTGGACTGAGACGTATCCTCTTTATTTATTAAACTAAATTAAATACGAGTTTTGTGCATCGATAGGGTAAATTCAAAAATTATAAAACCGAAGAAGAAACGCTTCTCCTTTTTGAATTTTATTTGTTGTAAATAAACAAAGTTTACTCTAACATTCGTAGCTTAAAATTGAAAAAAATATGGTGAAGGTACTGGGAATCCTATACAATAAAAAAAAAATATTAATCATGTGCAACTCAGTACACGCGATCTCTAATTATATACCTTTATAACGAATAAGTAATGTTCGGTGGAAGGAAGAGACAGTACGAGAATTTTCAGGATTTATGTTTTAAAAATGAAAACAAAACCGTAAACTATCAATAACTACAAGGAATTAAAATTAATACATAATAATACTCACTCTTAAATAAATATTAGTTGTTGTTAAATAAACATTTACCGTAATATAACTGCTATGAGATGGCAGTCACTAACAGCTGACTGTAATACCGATATGCGCATGCGCGCGTTTATGTTCGCGAGACGAATCGTTACGAAATGTGTCGTTTCATGGCCTTGAGATTTTACTCTCATCGCGCCAAAAGAAGTTTCACTTCAAAAATAATAAAGAAGATCCTGAATATGTCAATTATAAAGGTGAAATATTATTTAAAATCAATTTAGTATTTAAGGAAAATTTATACTCGCATGATACATAACGGGCGAATGTAGTAAAAGTAAAATTTGTTGATATTTTTTATTGTTACATTAATGAAACAAAAACAACCTTTTCAGTGAAGAGAACTTTATGGACGGTTTTAATATATTAAAAGGTAAAAAATCTGAAGTCACCAATCTGACCTTTTTATGTGACTAAAATAATACTCTTCGACGTATCCAGTAGACAAACATTTCAATCTCTAAAATCAAAATGTTTGAGGTGGTTCCAATATTAGAAAAGTGGCATTAAAAATCTAAAAAGATTAGTTTAGAAATCAAAATAGCCATACAGAAAGACTGTAAGACGCGTTCTTGATTCGCCATGGTTTTATTTTAGTCATACATACTAAAGCTTCAAATTGGTTTCCCAAATGTATACTTAAAATCAATTGAAGTACATGTAGAAATAAATATAAATAAAATAAAATAATTTAATCAACCAATTCAAGAATTTTAATGAGGTAGGCTCTTTTATTTGTCAGAATTAATAAAAATAATAAAAAAACGATCACAATAAGTACATAGTTACAAAATTTATTTATATTAATTATAAGCATTCTTCCACCTGAAGAAGCTATTTATGGTGAAATAATTATTGTGGATATATTAAATAAATTTTGTAACTATTGTGATCGTGTTTTTAATATTTTTATTAATTCTGAAAAAGGACATACCTACAACAAGTAAAAGCCCCATCGATTTTACTTTTATTTATATTTACCGTTTTAGTTAGTTCTTATATTGTTGACGCCGGGTGGATAAAAAGCATGACCTTACCACTGCTTTTTGATCAAATAAATAAAAATTCATAATTTTAAACTTGAAACAACCAGTTTTTTGTTTTCGTCCTAACTTTTTGGACTTACTGATTTTACTTTACGAATTGCAACTGGTTACTTATATATTGTGTGCCACATTAATTCAAATTTTAGAGATATATTTGAAAAATACTCTCTTTATTAAGTTTATCATTTATAATAAGCTGTTCTTTTTGAGAGCAGAATTTAGTTTCTCTACCAAACATAGTACATAGCCACACTCACAAGATAATTCTTTGTTATCTAATATATAAAATTCTCATGTCACAATGTTAGTTACCATACTCCTCCGAAACGGCTTGAGCGATTTTTATGAAATTTTGTATGCATATTCAATAGGTCTGAGAATCGAGAACTATCTATTTTTCATACCCCTAAGTAATAAGGGTTGTCCACCCCAAAAATGTTTCTTTTATTTTTTGGACAAAATTTTTTATTTTTAGTTTTTTATGATTTGGCGTTAAAAAATACATATAACCCTTAATTTTCATCCTTCTACCACCAACCCCCATTTTTTAATAGCGATATTAGTAGTGTAATAAATTTCAACTGTCAGTGATCGATAACTGATCAATTATTATCAATCGATTAGTCATCCCCGCCAGGCGTCTACTGATGTCACTACTCACCCAGCAAATAGCACGGAGTGGGGATGAGAATGAAGCAGATTTTTTTAGAATGTTACTTACACGGAGTTCAAATATGTTCTAAGAAGTAAAAGAATGTTTTATTATAAGATTTCAGATTGACTTGGCAATGTTCAAGAATGTTCCAGAATCTTGAAGATAATTCAAGAATGTTTCAGAATGTTAAAAAAGTTAGAGAATGTTTTGAATCATTATGGGATGTTCTGGATAGTTCTAAATTCGCGAATATTCTAGAATGTTCGATCAAACGTGCAATATATTCTTACCCGGATAACGCCGGGTATTGCTGCTAGTAAATTATATATTGACTGTTTGTAATATTTACACACAATAGAATGATATTTACACAAAACACAGATCAATTAATCATTTCTTTTTTAATCTATTTATCTATTTAATCTTTCATTTATAAAATACTGTTTGTAATAAATAAATCTTTAAATATTTCGTCAAATAATACCTAACACAAAAATTGCATGTATACGACCAAAAACATGTGCGTTCTCTTTTGGCATCCCTTCTCTATAAAATGAGATTGATATCGATTTCATTTCATAACTAATTCAGATCCCCTTATTTCGAACCGATTTCGATCTCTTTGCTGACCTTTTATATTAACTTTATCTAGCAATTCCCCAAAAGTATCTTAAAGTAATTAATTATTACATAAGAAAGAGTACGTTATGATTAAGTTGTTAAAAATAACAAATAATGCAGAATTCGTGTTACGGTAAGGATAATATAACGGAAGCATTATTATTTACTTTCTAGTAATTTTAGTTTGATTTGTTAAGTCATGCCATAAATTTCTTTAAAAAAACAAATTTTTAGACTGGACTAGGACTTCAGTACGAAAAATATTACAAAAATGATTTCTAGCCACTGTTTTTACCCTCCTGTTTGATGTTCTGTGCAGGTAGGTTATTAATGTTTGGTAGGGATATCTTTTCCCACAGGAATCGTCCGGTACGACTGACCACTCCCATTAACGGTAAGTATTTTAAGGGTTACTTATTAGAAAAGTTATACTGCCTTAGAAGTATTACAAAAAACACACGTACTTCGTTTTTACCACTTTACTACAACTATAGTTCTTTAGAATGAATTACCACAAAGTTGAGTTAGAATCAACCAAATTTTTATAATACCTTTATAATATGAATAGAAACTTTTAAATAATGAAAATAAGTAGCTATTCTGAAGTAAATGAATTACAGTTCAGCGGTCGAGATTGAACAAATACGATGATGATTAAAACATAATTTTCTTTAAGGAAAAAAATCGATAAAATCAAGATTAGAAGTATTTGGAGTAGGACTATGATTTAAGACATTTTAATCTTTTATTTTCTGATGATTTCTGATAATAGATTTTTTGTTGTAATACAAGCATTTGTGCCATATTTGATAAGCTTTACGCATTAATCATAGGTCAACATGGATCAGAAAACTAAGGTCAGAGTTATCATTTCCGTCATACTTATTAATGACGCCAGCTTCCAAATCTGGCATCAAAATTGATGTTTAATTGTGATGTTATTATCCTAAACCATTCACAAACACTCAACCCAAAATTCCACAAAAAAAATAGTATTATGACTTATTATTATTATTATGTGAAATAATAGAAAGATTACAATTTAGAAATAAAAAATAAGTATATATTTTGTAAATGGCTAACGTATCTTTTTATTAATTCATTTTACGTCTTAATTTTCCTGTTAAAGACCAAAAATTCCATTTTTGGAGTTTTGAGATTATGGTATCTATAAATTCTGACGTCCTGAAGCAAATCCGAACTCGGTGTTATAAATAACATAGTAAATGATTGCTCTTATATTTATTCTATTATAATGCCTGATTTCGTGGTCCCTAGTAAAGGGCTGTTCATAAAATTTGCTTTGTTTGACCCCCTCCCCCCGGTTGTCACTCTGTGTCACACAGTCTGTGACTTCCCTGTAAATATTACGTCACAAAAACTAAACCCCCCTCCCTGAACATAATAAATTTTGATTGATAATACACAAAGCTTGATAGTCAAAAATATTTATTTTATTTTCATAATAAAATTTAAATAAATTAAAAAAGATCCTTTGTAACGAACGAATAAATAATATTTCTATTTATCAGAAGTCCAAGGATTCTGTAAAAATTCAGTAAAATTTTTTGATGAACGGCGAACGTCACGTTGCCGTAGACCGCTTGTCTCCCCTTGTCACACTCAGCAAGACCCCCCCCCTCCTTGTATGCGAACCTATTTTATGAACAGCCCTTAACCACAAGTGAAATAAGGATAATTTCTTCTTTTGATTTTTGACAGCTGATAAGAAGATACATATACACTTGATGGTTTTTGGAGTCTTAAAAAGGATCCAGAATTCGAAATCTGGATTGGTACCCAGATCCACCCGAATACAACTATCTGGTACTCATACTGGGTGGCTACTTTATAACTCGTAAATAAAACAGAGAGGAAAAATTGTTAAACGTAGTTATTATAATTAGGGTGTAGAAAAGATACATAAGCGCGCATTACGGAAGAGTTAGTATGCTTTTTTATTTAACAGTTAACCTCCAGCCACAATAGCAAAGCCACCTTAGGTTTAGTATAAGCAAGTATCAGTCACCCATCACTGTTACACAAACACTCCTCCCCCCAAACTCACCCCTTTTACCATATTCAAACTGCTTCCCACTTCCCACCTTTTCCACTGTCTTCTCCGGGATGAAACAACCTACAGGTTGATCTCCCAACTTGAGGAAGACTTTTAGTCGGTAGACGCCTCGGCGAATCCGACACTACCTCCCTTCAGGGGGTGTCTTTTGAAGATTTCCCCTCCTTGAGGATAATTATAAATAAAAAGGGCACCACTATGTTAGTAGAGTAAGAGCAATCACTTTTGTATCATATTTTTGCGTATTTCTTGTTATATTCTGTAAACATAGTAAAGAAACTGTGCTTCCTTATTAATAAAATAACAAAAATCACTCTGATGCAATTTTTGTTATCGAGGTGGGTCATTAGAGATTATTGCAGAAAGAAATAGAGGAATAACCCTTAATGAGGTGTTTAAATGAATGTTTTTGGATTCCTTGATTCTTTCTCCGTCAGGAGGAATCAAAGTCACAGACAATTTCTTTAACATTCAACACAGTAAGACTCGACTCTGACTAATTCGAACCGAATAAGCATCTTACTTAATTTACTTTTGGGAGAATTATTCCATATTCTTCCTAAGCATGTTAGGATTTATAGGAATCGAATCGAATAATCAAAATCGATTGAGAATTAACTGCAATAACCAGAACCAAACTGAGTAACTTTGATGGTATCTTGCAGAAAAACTAGCCAAAGTAACTGAAAAACGTCTTTTTGAAATTGATGGCCCTTCTATTACCTCTACATCTCAAAGAACAAAATTAAAGTGTCATACGGTGATTCGAGTTACTGAAGTTCAACTGTATTTTGTCGCCAGAGTAGTAACTTTTTATGTATGTTATGTTTATCTTTTCGTAGTTATGACATTGTGGTTACATTCAGTACCGTCTTTACCATAAGGGCACACGGGGCCCGTGCCCAGGGCCCCCATTCTCAGGGGGCCCCGAAGGACCGACAATTTCTCTCACACATTTTTTCTAAAAACATTTTTTTCACAAATCAGTAATCTTATCAGAAGGTATTTACAGGGCATATACTACGCCATTATATCGATGACTGCGCCTATTCCTACTGTACTAATTAATAATATTTCCGAACGCATCCTACCTAATTTACTAAGTACCTACACCAGCTAGCGATCACTCACGCAATCCCTCCGATTCCAAAGTCAAGCTGCACCGTCTAAACAAGGCCTAACATAAATGTCGACATTGTCTATGGTTGGAGGAATCCCCGAATGATGTATTAAACTTTCAGTCTGATAAGAGTGAGTTGCGTTATTTTGTTTCGTTTGATATTTAAAATTGAGTAAGATAAACAGAAGTTTTGAATAAGAATTTTACCGAAAGAAGTCCGTGAAATTTGGATTCGAAAAGGGCCAGAGTTTTTCCAAAATAAAAAAGTGACTTCTCCGAAACTTCGACAAGTTTTCCAGATTCAAATGGTAAAACGAAAACTAGATACTTGACTAAAAATATTTTTATTCGTAAATTGACGAATGGTGATTCTTTAGAAAGAAAATGGCTCCTTTATTTACCAGCAAAGAAATCTGTGTACTGTTATTGCTGCCGTCTATTTAATACCACTATACTGGTACTGGACATAACTTAAAATCTCCTAATGGATATAAAGATTGGAAGCATATAAGTAACTTATTGATAGAGCATGAGAACAGTTTACAGCACAGGGAATTTATGATGAATTATGTTGCAAGAATGAAAACTACTGGACGAATTAATACTGAGTTGCTGTCCCAATATAACAGAAATTAACTATTGGAAGAATGTGCTTAGGAGGATTGTTGCAGTAGTGAAATTTTAGGCTTCAAGAGGTCTTGCTTTTCGTGGTGATAATAAGACATTAGTATCGCAAAATAATGGGAATTATTTGGGATGCTTAGAACTGATTAGTGAATTTGATCCTTTTCTTGCTGATCACATACAAAACTGCAGAAATCATGGAAAAGGAAGTACATCATATTTATCGGCAAATATTTGTAATGAATTTATTAATTTAATGGGACAGAAAGTTTTGGGAACCATTGTCAAAGAACTTAAATCAGCAAAGTACTACTCTATTAGCGTAGATTCTACGCCAGATCTGTCGGACAAATTACTCAGTTTGTTATCGTAATCGTAACCAAAAAACCAACAGCATTCGAATATCATTAATGACATATTATATCATACTGTATTTGATTACCTATAATAAATGGTTATACTTATACTTATTAGTAAAAAAATGTTATTATAATTCGCTTGTTTACTTTCCAAAAGGGCCCCAAATTCTTGTGTTCCCAAGGGCCCCAGCCTAGTTTAAGACGGCTCTGGTTACTTTTAATGTATCATAATTCATCATTAAAACCTTTCGTTAGATTAGACAAGCAGAATGTTCCCTATGTTTTGGCCAAGTAGAAAAAACAAACTCATCCTACTGGATATCTACTACATCTTGCTCTTGGCATTCGTTGCATGCGTATAAAAACACGATATAGTGTTCACCTCGTGCAGGTAAAATTAACACAATGAAATTCTACGGTGGTGTGAGCAGTAGCGGCATGTGCACGGTTGTATTGTTTCGTTGGTCGACTCGACTCGAATAGGTAGTAGGAAAGACGTGGAGCGCGGATCGTATTTTGTTGCGCGCCAACTGCCACCAGTTGCTTTCCGTCGTCGAGTTCCGAAACGTGCATCTTAAAAGTTTTAGTCAGTCACTCAGTCCATTCGATTGAGTCAATCCATTCATTCACTTCCTAGGTACGAAACGAACGATATTTGAATTAAATCGACAACATTACGATTTCAATCCGCGTTCAGTTAGTTAGTTAGTTATAGTTGTTGTGATGTGTTCGAACAAACCGATTTTCGAATCGACCAAGCTTCTGTTACAATACAACTAGACACTCCGTTCTCAATCTTATTATTTAGTTAACCATCCGCGTTTTAATTAGAAGTGCGAAAAAAATTCAGTATTATCAGGTACTTGTAGTTTGTGTTGTTCTTCTTCATTAGGATTTCGATCGATATCATCGAGTGTCATCTGAGTATGTTATTAGTAAAAGCGATGGTGTCTTGAGCGAGTAAGTTTTTTTGTACCTACTCTAAGTACTATATAACATGTTACGTGGTGTGGTGGGTTTTAAACCAGAACGAGCGTAACAGTGAGCGGTGAGATCAGCACTGGTTGCTTGCTTGCGGCCCACCTTTTAACCTTGTTGTTGAAAGTATTGTTGTTGTAATGGATTTGAAGATTCAGTTTGACCGTATCTTATTGTTATTAATATTATGTAGATCGAGAGCAGTGTAATGTACGAGATGTTTATGAAAAATTGGCGAATGGTGGGGCATACTTTTGTTGCTCACTAAAAATACGCTGAAGTTGATCAACAAAACAAATTTATTTATTGACATTAAGGACCTATACGTATCTATCCGTAACATTTGACCATAAAAATTCGGCTGCAAATGTTTTTTTTAATTGACAACAGTAAAAGGAAAAAAAAAAGGAAATGGATTGACAAATAAAGAAAAAAAAAGGTACTTACTCAATTGTTTTGTCTGTACTTTTTTTTTCAAAAAATATTTTTTCCAAAAACTCCTAAACAGCTACTCAGCAAAAAAAAATATAAATATAAAATCGGTTGACAAACAAGGGAAGAAATGGTACTTAACATTTTTATCTTTGCCTATTTATATATGTACCTATAGATAAGTGTACTTTAATAGAAATTGGTTTCAAAAAGGAATAAGATCTTCAATCTTTGGACACATTAAACTGGTACCTTTTATTAGAGTTTAACTTGTCACCTTTCAAAAAAGTATTGTATTGAGTAGTCACTCGTTATTGAGGTACAAACACCATACCAGAAGGCACTGTAAATTACTCAAGAAGTAAAAGTAGATAACTTCAAAATTCAATAGGAATTGTTCCAAGTTTGGGACACTTTAGTATATTTGTAGAGTTTAAATTCTCAAAACATATTTTTGTGGGGAAAAAAATTTAATTACAATCTTCTTGTTGATTAATTCTTTAAGACAAACATTTTTCTTAAAAATTCCAATTCATCCAATGCATCAGGAAAAGTTCGCTACAAACATTGTTTTCTTTTAATTTCTCGAAGTGTAAAATTGTGTATGCACCATGTGGTAAAACAAATTACGTAACTGAATTAAGAACTAAGTAATTAATTTACTGAAAGACACAAAACCATTTAGAATACTCATTAGAGAAAAGATTGACCTCAAAATTTACACATATGGTACCAACATACCATGTGTGGTTACGTTCAAAATGCTGCTTTACTTGTAATCGTACGAATAAGAGATTTAAATGGAAAAAATAATTTAATTTTACAATAATTAAAACTATTTCAACAATTTGAGTCAAAATATACCTGTACCTCCAAAATAAACAGGTAGGTATACAATTCTCAAAGATGCAGTAGAATTTATTCTTGAAGTATTTCTAACTCTTTAATAGCAGCCGTACCGCAGGAGATATTTTGAATATCAAATTAGTAGCTAAAACGACAGGTCTGGGCTTTTATTTGGTCTGTGAATATTTAGTAATTGATGCTGCTGGTAAATCAAAAACTTTTTGAAAACCATGAAAATTGTATATTTCAATTTTGACAGTTTTTTAATTTTCAATATATATTTAATATTATGTAGATAATTTTATTTATGCTTTAAACCAGACCTGACGTACACCTTTAGGTCATAAATAATGTCCTGTGGTTTTGGTTTAAGTTATATTATAGTCAACTCGTGAAATTTGAGGTTGAAATTTAACAATGGTAATAGACAAAAACTGTAATACATTATTTATGACTTTGGTGTGTATCTTGGGAGGATCGTCAGGTCCGGATTAAATCGTAAATGAAATGAACACAGTGAGAAATTTATTTACTGTGAAACTAAAAGGTTTATGAACATTTTTTTTTCATATCTGTATTTTTCTATTCAAATCAAATGAAAATGCGTTTTCTAAATTCAGAAGAAACAATCCTTTTAAAAACCTGAATTTACTTAAGTTCAGACCGGTTGTTTCAGCTACCTATTCGACATCAAGAAATTTCCTGCAGTGCGGGTCCTATAAAAAGTTGTAAAGTTACAAAAGGCACTTCAACAGTCGATTCTAAATTATATTTCTGAGCTTACATAAATATTAATTTACAATAACACCCGAATTTTGTTATTTCTTTGAAGCAAGTATAGTTGGGCCTATTTAACAAGATGAGCTTTGTAATGAATGTATCCACTTGTTGGGATAAACCCATTGTTGTAGAGTTCCCTTTATTTTTCATTGGTGTTACTTAAAAACCACATTTATTGAACCTCATGATTTTGTAGTGTAATTTTTACGAAACTTCTAATCGGTGATGCAAGAGTGTCAAGAAAATAAGTACGAAAATAGAATAAACAGATAGATTTGTATGTGTTAAGATAACAACAGACATTTCATGTAATGTGCCAAAAATTAATCTCGAAAGGAAAATTTATCATTAAATTATTATTCTACTGTAACGGTATTACCTTTCCCAACCACAAGGCTCATTATAGGTATTATTAACGGGACACCACAGAAATATTTCTTCCCAAGATCCATTTCGAAACTTGTTGAATACCCCTTATATTTCGATTGGTATCATTTCTATTAAAAACATGTTACGTTGTCGCATTTGCATAGGGGTGTCAAGGTCTGAAGTCATCCGGCACTAAATAAAAAGGAGAGCAGCGTTACGTGCAGCTGTTTACTTCCATCATTCCGAACAAGTGGTCGCTAATTTTCGTCCTAATTCTTTTTTATACCAACGATTAACAATTTTATTACCGGCGTACGTATAAGTATTATAAATGTTATTTTGTGCCAAGGATCTTAATACCCGATTAGGCGTTTAATCGTTTGTAGTGAACCGCGCCTGATAAAGCCGACGTTATAATATGCACTTTGTACACATAACTGCCTATTAATAGTATCTATCTATCAATAATCGAGAAGAGAAAAAGACGTCCGCATTTTATCGAACGAAAAATAAAACCACCGAGTAGGTAAATAAAATTTATCAAGGAATTCCATTAGTCAAATTAAATTTCTGTAATCACCGATTGGTAAGTGCATTTAGGAAATCGATAAACCGCACGGTTTTGATTTTCATTTGCCCTTTTAAAACAGTTCAAACTTCTCCATTTTTTTATATATTGATCTTTGGGTTAATCTGTGCATTTCAAATTCCCACAATTGCAACATGTCTTCCCTCTGCCCTTAATTCCGCCTAATTCTGCTTCCTCTCGATATTTTACATTAATCGCATATTTCAACAGAAGGTATCTGCATTTTGTGAGCAATCCAAACACTTGCTCGGTTGTTAGGTATGATGTGCATTAAACGCGCTCGAGATATAGCTTCCTCTACCTCTAATGTTTTCTTTACGGTTGATTGGAGCAGGGTCATATCTCATCATATCGAACTATGACTTTATAATGATACTGAAATTTATTTATGACTTTCACAATCAGCTGACGCTTGAATTGTTTTGATGAAAATTTCAAGGGGATGGAGTTACTCACTTGCTGTCACTGAGTCTACGGCTAACACAACTGATCAATAATTTCAAATTTGATTCTTTGGCTCTTCTCTACTCCTCTTTTCTCCTATATCTGTTTCTAATATGCTTCTAGCCAATAATTCATGTCTTACATTAATCCAAATCCCCACAACTCCAACATGTCTTTCCTCTGCCTTCAATTCTACCTATTCCTGCTTCCACTGTATATTTTATATTAATCGCATATTTCTTCAGAAGGTACCTGCATTTTGTGAGCAACTCAAACACTTGCTCGGTTGTTAGGTATAATGTGCATTAAAGGCGTTCGAGATATAGATTCCTCTACCTCTAATGTTTTCTTTACGGTTGATCGGAACAGAGTCATATCTCATCATATCGAACTACCTATGACTTTATAATGATACTGAAATTTAATTATGACTTTCACACTCAGCTGTCGCTTCAAATGTTTTGTTGAAAAATTCAAGCGGATGGAGTTACTTATTGCTCTCACAGTGTGTAGATTTCATCCGCGTCTAAAGCAATTGATCGAGAATTTAAAATGTGATACGTAGGTCTTCCTCTGCTCCTCTTTTATCCTATTTCTGTTTCTAATATGCTTCTAGTCAGTGGCGTAACTATAAATTGTGTTAGAAATATTCACTAACTTTTATTTAAAAAAAGCCTATATTAATTAATTTATCCAGTTATTCATTCCTAAACTCTGCGTGTAGAACCAGGACGTGCCCTGCTGTGCACAATAAAGAACTAATGATAAAGTAGCTTTGCAACTTTAAAGTATTTAAATGTAACTACATATTTATATTTTGAGTTGTATTGATAAAATTTTGATTTGTCGTAACCCAGATTCGTCGTAAAACGTACCTATAGTCGGTCAAGAAAGTGGTGTTATTGGATTAAAAATCTCTACTTAATTAGGATTCCGTACCCAAAGGGTGCTCAACGGAACCCTATTAACGTGTGTCTGTCATAGGACCGTATTTTTGAACGGTAACAAGTAGATATTTTCTTTTATTTTCATAAAATACTTTTAATTTGTTCATTAAAATAAGTTACAATTTGTATTTGGTTTTTTATTTTATTATGGAGTCGACTGTATTACGACGAATCTGAATTATGACAAATCTGAAGTACGTCGAATTCGGAACACGACGAATACGGAACAAACGATTTTAAATAGTTTAGTTGGGGCCCTATTTAATTTTTTGTCCCAGTGCCTTTGGTTACCTAGGTACGCCACTGCTTCTAGTCAATCATTCTTGTCTTACATTAATCGCATATTTCTACATAAGCTTCCTGAATTTTGTGAGCAACCCAAATACTTGCTCAGTTGTTAGGTATAATGTGCATTGAAGGCGCTCGAGATATAACTTCCTCTACCTCCAATGTATTCTTTACGGTTGATCGGAGCAGAGCCATATCTCATCATATCGAACTATCTATGACTTAATAATGATACTGAAATTTATTTATGACTTTCAAACTTAGCTGGTGCTTGGTTTGTTTTGTTGAAAAATTCAAGGGGGTGAAGTTGCTTTTTTGCTCTCAGTAGAGAGCCATTGCGTCTACGGCGTACTGATGTGACCCACACCTACGATCACTGATCAATAATTTAATATTTGATATACCTAGTGGTCTTCAAAATCGAATGGAATGTCATTTATTCATATAATGTTTTTATTCACTGAAAATACATGCCCATTTTCAAAAAAATCATACACTAGCCGCCAATAGTAAACAATAAAAGCCTATTAATAGTATACCTATTTGTCCAACCGGTAAGTGTTAACTAAACTTAGCTTAAGTGTTAAAGTCAACACCTCAAGAACCTCTAACTCATTGGGATAATTCTATTACACTCGTACTCATATCATATGGATTATGTAAATCGTGTTTATTTTTAGCTTCTTGCACATAAAAAATGCAGTTGTATAAATTGACATTTGCGTGCGAATATGCCTATATTTTATTAGTTAAAATGTCAAGTACTGAAAACAAACATCTATTTTAATTACCATAAAGTGAATTTATTTCACTGATTATGCATTTTTATATGTATATTAGAAATTCCAACAAATCGCTGCTTTGCATTTTATTTATAAGACATTACGTGTCCCATTTTTATAACGACCTCAAGGTTAAGTGACCTATTTGCTAATTTGCATACATTTCAACGTTTACAGCCATCGACTAACAATAAAGTAAGAAAATTAACGAGCAATGTTGTCGTCTTTCATGAGATAGTTATGAATTTTACATATTATGTATTAAAATGTACTCCTTTTTCCGATTACGGGGAAATGGGGAAACGTATGTAGAAATGTGGAAAGTTCCATTAAATTCGTTCATGAAGTTGTTGCTTTACAATGTACGTTTCTAATAACGGAAATATGAGAAAACGTCCGCTTTTATGAAATTTCAGAGAAATATTCTGACGAAAATGAATTACAATCACGATATTGTAATGTACGGTTTTTTTTTGTGGGATATCATGTTCATGTACTCAACAACTTCTCATAGAAACTCAATAACTCAATGATCGATTGTTGAGATTTCATTGATCTTTAAGAAAATATTTAGGAATTTAAGAACCAGTCAAGGAAAATGCGGTGATTTAGGTAGTACTAGTAAGTGCCTAAACTGTATTGGTTGCCCATACTGTGCCTTATTGATCAGCCGATGAAGAGACACAACTAGACACTTGATTTTCAAGAATTTTTGTCTTGATTGATGACAAGATTGATACAAAAGCACTAAGTTAATCCCAATATTTCTTTGAAAATTAGAAACCGGAGAAATTAAAAGCGTTTTGAACATGAATTCTTTTAAAGAATAAAATTCGAAGTGCACAAAATGGTTTTTTTTATTTTAAGAAGAATTTTCAGTTAGAAAATTGTTAAGTCCAGTTAAAATGAATAACGTACCCTTTTAGCTAGTGAACAATTACTTACACTCCTGTTGGTTTAATTAATGAGTTGCGCTTAGGGGAAAGCAGGGGAATTCCGCGCAGCGGGTAATACCGCGCACCAGTGTTTTAGGAGAACCCCGAATTATTCTAAGGTTTGAATATATGGTGCTATCTTGTAGCACACTAGCGGACATGCGCCCGTATTTGTGTTGCAATAGTACAGTTCTTTTAGATGTGGTGGATCTATGTTTACTGTTCGCGATTCTGATGTAAGATTTGTGTGGTCTTCATATAGTGGTAAGTGCTTATATTTATTTATTTGCAGTGTAATTTTCGCACGGTCATTTCTCTTCATCCATACGCTTAATTTTCTGGATATAATCAATTTATTATACGTAGTCGCTCATGACCTGTGTTAGGTTATATCTGACTATGCACATTGGGGGAATCCCGCGCAGCTCAGTCGGGGTAATGGCGCGCTGCGCGGTATTTACCACGCGGAAATTTGAAACTTTACTTGCGTGTTCTTTGTAGATTTCAAAATGCCCCGCACTTATGTAAGGAAAACCGAAAAGTGTAAATGTACAGAAGAGCAATTAAGGGCTGCTCAAGACAATGATATGTGCTTGGTTTGTGGAGAATTCGGACGCGATAAGGAAATTTGGTATCGCTGCGTATCGTGTGCCAATTGGTCACATTCAGAGTGCAGCGGTTGGGACTCGCCGGACAATTACACGTGTGACATGTGCATCAATGCATCTAAGAAGAAAACAAAAAAGTTAAATACTGTTCTGTAATATGTATTCATATATGTAGCTTAAGGGTTTGTAACATTTTCTATTTTTGTATTATATTTTAACTTACAATGGTAAAACTTTTTTAATTATTTGCGGTTACTTCTTGCTCGTAACAGATTGATATATTTGTCTTACTTTAAATGAGAATAATAACAATTTTTTTTATCGATTTGGAGTTACTCGTGTTAATTTCAATCCTGCGCGAAATTGCCCGACAAGGTGCGCGGCATTACCCAGTAGGTCGGGAAATACCGCGCAATGACAGTATTTTGAATTAAATTTTTTTTTTTTAACTAGTTGATTCTACATTCCTGTTTTGTGGTAGGTAATGTGTCAAACATAGGTAGGAATCAGCAGTCAAATTATGAAAGTTTTCAGATAGGATAGGAACATTTTATGAGGACATTTCCTTAGGTGCGCGGAATTCCCCCACTCTCCCCTAATCGTAAACAACTAAAAAATAATAAATATATACACGGAGAAAAATAATCATGATTTTATTACTTGATGAGTCAAGCAAAATTTTTCTAGTAAATAATACTAGAATTCTCATAAAATGTACTTGGTGGTATAAAACAATTTTTCATTCTTTCTAATAATTAGTATTAGAATAATCAAGCTAAATAAGTCTAGATTTTTTTTCTCTACCTCTCGACTATTTTATCGTGTCGAAAGAAAAAAATACTAGAATGAGAATAGTTTAGTAAAATTAGTGATAAGAACTGTAAAAAATGTTTACTAATCAAGTCAATTTTACTAGAATTCAGTCTCAACACCGAACGTATCACTAGACATTTCTAGTAAAATCTCCTTGAGCGTCTGGTCGTCCATATAATTGACAGATTTTTTAGTCATGTTTGCTAGAATTCTAGCAATATTTTCATAACTGTTTTCTCCGTGTATACCTATAAGAGCCTAATTATTATTCTGCCCTTTGTAGAGAGAATAATCCTTTTCAAACTTCGTAATGATCCTGATTTGAAATTGGTCTGTTCGATCTTCGATGCGATTTATTGATAGAGGACAACGACTACTACCGATTTGTAGACCTGATCTATTAGATCTGAATGTAGTATAGGTAATAAAACCGGTTGTCCTTAAATATGATCGTGATTTGTGAGCAAGCTTTACCTTGGCAGAACATAATGGCTAGTAGCTAGGCAGACGATAAAATTCATAAAATGATGCGCACGGTTTGTAACAATTTCAAAAATTTCTGTAAATATTATATTTTTTATTACAAATATTTATGTTCTAATAATCTACGTTGAAAACCACGAACTATTATCTTAAATTATTTTACAATTCATTTACGAGTAGGTAGACATTCTGAATTTTTCCAAATTACCTGCATGGACTAGAAAAGACACGAGAGACATATTTCTCTCTGCAATTTATAATTCGTCAAAATTCGAGATACTCTCACACAAAGACACGAAAAATACAAGTGTTGATTTCCTTGAGAGCCCATCCAACTGCATAAGACAAAACAATCGAGAATCGACAGGGTAATTAATATATTTTTTAACATCAGAATTGTTCCATCATAACAAGATTAAGATTTTTTTAATGCTTTCAATCTCGATAGAGAATAATATGGGATTTTTTTAGTGGTTAATGATAAGAAAATGATGCTACTAAAAATCTCTTTTCACATCTCGAAATGTGCGTCAATCTCATATCTTCCACAGTCTAAAATCTAAATTGATTAAAGGCCACGAAAAAATAGCTGAACTAATATTTTCGTAATTTATGTTTTCGAGCCTAAAGGCATTCTCACGTTATTATCGTGGATGCTGCTGTAATAATCGAATATTCATGGTGGATTTATACTACATATTTTACACAGGCTTTTGATTAAACGATGCGGAAATGGGAAGCATTGTTAGGTAAATGAAGCGAATAAGCTCCTGACTCTCGTATCTGGATCTAACCTATTCTCATACGAAAATAATACAGCATTGTGCAAGCCTGTCTTTGAATAAGTAGTTTGAAATATCTATATGTGCAGGTATTATGGAAACCTTATTAGTTTATTAATGATTTGGTAATCGAAATTTTATATCAGCGGTTGGAAGTCTAATTATTGAGGGGTAGTAGGGTGATTCTTTGATTTTTGTATTAAATTTAAATTTAAAATTGCAGTTTATAACTAAAATATCAGTAACAAAAACAGGTAAGTATTTTAATTTATTTTATTAAAAATTAAAAATGTGTTACTAAGAGATAAGTCAGAATTCGAATATTTATAATAAGAAGCTAAACTGTTTTTAGGGTAAATTTTCATTACAGTGGGAGATCCTTTTCTCAAAGTGTATTCTGTCTATCAAAAGTGACATATTACGTATTTCGGTTTTAGTTCTTTAGTAGGTACTTCTCGACTGACACAGTTTTTTAAATAAAAATTCCAAAAACAGTGCAATATACAGCACCAAAACAACTAACCCGAAAAGGTACATCCACGACATAAGAGCTTTCTTAAAAATCATCGTTAACGGTGGATTTCTAAATGAAATAACCATGTAACAAACTTTACTATTTAAAATCCTTCTCATTATTAATATATAATATTATAACAAAACTCAGATTGATTAAGCTTCAGTGGTGTTATTAACATTATCGAGGGGTATCATACGTATATCAAGCTAGCACGACAAAGTTATATTTCCGATTTCTGACTTGCACTATAATTTGTCGCTAATTTGTTACCAAATCCAAAAATTTGTCGCTCGTGCCGTTTAGCCATAATCAGCTGGTATGTATGCTAGCTTGATATCAAGCTAGCACAACACATAGCGTATCTCGAATAGGAAATGTCGTAGGATATTACTGTAAGGCCATAATTTGTCGCTGAAAGATGACACATTAAAAGAATTTGTCGCTATTTATATCTCCAACTGATAAGCGAAAAACTGCTGGAAAGCTACCAAACAATTAATCAAGGAGTTCTTTGTTACATTTGTTTTAAGAGATCGGAATTATTTACCAAATTTTTTAAATAAGGTTTTCTCTGTTTCCCCCAAGTTGGGCAACACGTTACCTTTCGAGAGTTTGATGGTTTTCCAGTAGTTTTGCGCTTATCAGTTGGAGATAAAACTAGCGACAAATTCTTTGAAAGTGTCATCTTTCAGCGACAAATTATGGCCTTTATAGTAATATCCAACGATTTTTCCTATTCGAGATACGCTAAGTGTAGTGTTAGCTTGAATCAAGCTAACATCCCAGCTGATTATGGCTAAATGGCACGAGCTACAAATTTTTGGATTTGGTAACAAATTAGCGACAAATTTTAGTGCAAGTAAGAAATCGGAAAAATAACTTTGTCGTGCTAGCTTGATATAAGGGAGTATCATGGTTATCATACATTAAGTGCCAGCAGTAACAAATAAAAAATAAATGTGAAGAAGAAGAAGAAGAAGAGTACATTATAAGAAAAAAAAAAATGAATAAGTCATATTGCACCTTGCAGTCACGTATCTTCATAAACATTAGAATATTATACTACCAAAAGCTCTGCTGCTGCTCCACCTTTGTAGTTTACTACCTATTATTACATTGCTAAATTTTTTATCATTAACTGGGAACTTTTTGTGCTTATTTTTTTCAAACCCCTAGGATGGAGCGCTATCGCCAGATTCACTCCACTGCGCCTTCATATCCCATTCTAAAATGCTGAATGGTATTGATAGAACATAGTGTACATTTTACTTAAATTTTATATTTTTCCATTCAAAAGTTCTTTATTAAATATTAAATAATGATGTTTCAGCCTTTTCCAATTTTGAAGTACACTTGTAGTACAGTGGTACCTCGAGATACGAGTGCCCTAACATACGAGGTTATTTGGGATACGGGGATACGCTGTCGAAGGATCTTTGCTAAATTTTTCTAGGGCTTTGCGCTTTTTGTGCATTTACATACTTTATCAGATTTCTTTCAATAACCATGGATCCGAAGAAAGTGAGTAGAAAGGTCAGTGCTCAGAAGAAGACGATGTCTATTGAATTAAAGCGTGAAATCATATAAAAAAAATGAGGAAGGTGTCTTCTATTATGTTTTTATACAATATTTGTCATTTATAAATACATTTTTCGTATTCAAAAACACGTAACAAAAACAATTGGGGGTACCATTTGGAACTGATTAATGGCATTTCAATTAATTTCAATGGGGAATATTGCTTTGATATACGAGCAAGATTGCGGAACTAATTAAACTCGTATCTCGAGGTATCGCTGTATACTAAATCTAAAATAAATTGAAAGACGTAGTATTCAAATTTAAAAAAATAAAAACTACACGAAGAAAACAGTTATGAAAATATTGCTAGAATTCTAGCAAACATTACTAAAAAATCTGTCAATTATATGGACGACCAGACGCTCAAGGAGATTTTACTAGAAATGTCTAGTCAATCTACGTTCGGTGTTGAGACTGAATTCTAGTAAAATTGACTTGATTAGAAAACATTTTTTACACTTCTTATCACTAATTTTACTAAACTATTCTCATTCTAGTATTTTTTTCTTTACGACACGATCAAATAATCGAGAGGTCGAGAAAAAAAGTCTAGACTTATTTAGCTTGATTATTCTAATACTAATTATTAGAAAGAATGAAAAATTGTTTTATACCACCAAGTACATTTTATGAGAATTCTAGTATTATTTACTAGAAAAATTTTGCTTGACTCATCAAGTAATAAAATCATGATTATTTTTCTCCGTGTAATTACATGCCTTATATCTATGAGCAGCATAGTAGATTTAAGGTATGTAATCCAGTAATCTTAAGACTAATTGAGATATTAGTTTTTATTTTTCTAAATTTGAATAAGTACTTCATCTTTCAATTTACTTTAGATTCATTATACTATAAATGTAGGCACTTCAAAATTTGACAAGGGCCATACGGTCAATACGTCATTATTTAATATTTAATAAAGAAATTTTTAATGGAATAGTCGCTTTAAATCTTCTTTCATTTGTATAATAACAAAAACAAATTTGAATCAATATGACATGCCATAAATGTAATAACATAATAACATAAACTGAATAAATGGCAACAAATTCTACATCGCCTTCTTACACCTACATTTGTAGGTACTTATGTATATCCACCGTAATCTTTTAAAGTGACATTTATAGCACGGTAATTAAATTTACATACCTAGTTAATTTAATACAATGACACCTTTTTTGATTAAGTGGAGAAATGTACGTCCACCCACCCATATTTTAAATTTCTTTTCCTTTTATCATACGATTGTAAAATGAGGACGGTGATTTTGCAATCTAAATATCTAAATCTAAATACATATATAAAATGCTAATGTTCGTACGTAAAGACAGGGTTTTCTCTATCTCTTCCTACTCCAATCAACTTCCTGTTGGGGTGGTAAATACCCCTTGGTCTCCAGGTGGGAGTAAGGAAGTTTTGTCGCAGTGGGTGGAAGTGGGTGGTTGTGTGTAACAGAAAGGTGAAAAGAAATATTTCTGTCCTTTTTTAAGTCATAAGGACTTCCGAAAAGATTTCAAAATTTCTGAAATTATCTAAAAAATTATAAAATGAGCGCAAACTGTTATTATCGACTTAGAATGTTCGAGAAAGTTCTGAAAATTTCTTGAATGATCTAGAAAGTTTCAAAAAGTGCACATCTACGTTTCAAAGTGATGGACATACATCTAATACCATTTAGCATGTGATGTATTTTAATTCGAGCAACGCCGGGTTTCACTGCTAGTATATCTATAAATAACATAAATTCTTGTGTGGGCAACCAAATTAAAATTAAGTTTCAATTCAAAATGAAAAATAGTAAAAATGTAGGAAAATTTAACAATTAATTTTCATGTCTAAACGGATCTTTCAAATCGTTTTAAAAAAGCTTCTTCTTCAATAACTGACTCAATATTGAAAGTGTTAATTGTATTACTCGGTATAGTACATGTACCTAGAGCCGACTATATGGCTCACGCCCACATAATAACTACGTGTATATAGGAATTACGAGCCGTTAGTTTCCACACTTAACATCAATTGCATCGCTTAACGTTTTAATGATGACATTCACAGTGTAAAGTAGGTGGCTGTGCAGTTATTACAAAACTTGTTAGAAGGCTGTGCATTAATCGGTTACCTACTTCATCGTAATAAATGGGCATAAACACAAATAAGAAATTGAAAGCAAAGCACAATTGACAATAATGACTACTTTATCGAAATTGTCTTTTAACGTGCCTTTTGTTACTAGAGTATTTTGCACGCATTAATCGCTCATCAAGGTTTGGAATAAAAATGTAAATTCTATTTTCTTTTGTTTGTCGTTATGCTTCTTTTGGTGCGTTGGGAGTATCTTAGGATGAAACGGAAGTTGCGTGCGCATAAACAACGTAAATTTGAGCAGCGTATCTGCGAGTTAACCAGAGTTTTATCCCGAAATGAAAATAAAAGGAAAAGGAAGAAATGTTAAGAAAAAACTCTGACAAACATTCCGGTAATTATAAACTTTTACGATCACCCAATTTTTGTAATGAAAAAAAAAAAATTAAACAAAAAGATAGACAATCTTCATTGTACTGGTTAAAAAAAATGTTTTTCTTATTAACCCGTAACGAATTTTTATTCCGTTATTAAATCAATGTTTTTTGTATTTTACATAAAAAACCAATTTTAAAGGAATAAAAACAGAAAAAAATAGGGTTTAAAAAAATCAATGAAAAACAATCCCTTGAATAAATAATTCTCAATAAAAAAATGGAAATTATAAACCAAGGCAACTTTTTTATCAAATTGACGTTCCATTAACTTTGTGATATGTGCGTTAGGTTATGGTATGTAAACGCTCTCGCCTTTTCCTGTCTCTCCCAGTTGACTTTATTTGAGAAAATGTTTTTCCTCTAGGAAATATATTCTAATATGGGCTAAACTTTTACTCATGTATTTCAGCGAGAAAAAAAAAACATTTCTCTATAAAACATCATTTGGGGGTGAGATTTTATTAAAGGTTTATTCTATGTAGATTACGAAAAAAATGTAACAACTCGATATAGCATCGTACAGAACACTTGCAAAGAATTGTACATGAAAAATAAAATTTTCTTAGTATTTACAGTAATAAAAACTATTATAAAAAGTGCTCATTTTATCCAATTCTTGCATTTTTTATAAACAATTTGAATAGCCAAAAGATTATTTTGGAAGGCACTTAAATTTCGAAATTTGCCTTCGATATAATATCTGACGATTCGCCCCTTTGAATATATTATTTTAAATATATTATTTACTGTTTATTACGTAAATGGGTTAGTAATATAAAACTGTTGAGAAAACTGTTTGCCTTTTCACTTTTACATTATCCAAAATTTCACCCACTTTTGAAAATAGAAAGAAAGTCCATTGATCAATGTTTTGATAAACATCCAGCGATGTTTAGGAAGACAGAGACAGAGGGCTAAAATAAACATTAATCACGGTTGTATAGTAAACAAAAATTCTGGGTTAAAGTCTTTACTTTATCAATCGAAACCACTTTTACTTTTCCGTTCCTGTCCCTGGCCTACTTTAGGGGAAAACCAAACAACGCAGTATTCTATTTTCACCCTCTTTCTGTCTTTCTTGAATGAATTCTTTTTTCGTGCACAAATAGCGAAAAAAGTTAACGTATCCTTTTAATGTTTTATTTAACGATTTGATCATTTTTATGTTCCTTAATTCTTATTTTAAGTGGTCTTTAGATATGACAAAGGCAGTGATCACTTAAAAGAAAATGGTTTTATGACCCAATAAGTGGATATTTGAATATGAAAAATATAAATAATATTGAATACGAAACTATACAAAAATATCTTGACATATTATATTACGAAAAGTGGCCAAAATTCAGCTTTGAAGTAATATTTGTTTTTCAGTTCATTTTTGGCCAACTCCTTTGATAAATTTATTTTGAATTATTTAGACGTCAATACGCTTCGACTGACACCCTAACTAAATCGATATCATTTTTTATTCCCGATATCTCGTGCAGAAGAAAATACATACCTATACATTAACATTCTTTTAAAAACACGCTAAAAAAATATTTCTATACACGTTTAGACTAACTAAAATGCAGTGAGAACGCACGAGTTGAAATAAATTCATTTAAAATCTGGGGGCTTATTTATTGTTAAAACACGCGGGCACGCTGGTCTTTATTTCTAGCTGCAGGTTTTTTCATGGTAAATTCATGTATACAGGGTGCCCCAAAAATAAGCAACAACACTAACTTAGTTTTTTTATACACACGGAGAAAAATAATCATGATTTTATTACTTGATGAGTCAAGCAAAATTTTTCTAGTAAATTATACTAGAATTCTCATAAAATGTACTTGGTGGTATAAAACAATTTTTCATTCTTTCTAATAATTAGTATTAAAATAATCAAACTAAATTAGTCTAGACTTTTTTTCTCTACCTCGCGATTATTTTATCGTGTCGTATAGAAAAAAATACTAGAATGAGAATAGTTTAGTAAAATTAGTGATAAGAAGTGTAAAAAATGTTTTCTAATCAAGTCAATTTTACTAGAATTCAGTCTCAACACCGAACGTAGATTGACTAGACATTTCTAGTAAAATCTCCTTGAGCGTCTGGTCGTCCATATAATTGACAGATTTTTTAGTCATGTTTGCTAGAATTCTAGCAATATTTTCATGATTGTTTTCTCCGTACAGCAACACCATTATTTTATTACTACATCGAATTTTAACTATGTTTCATGTATCATGTGCTACTCGTAGTTATCGAGAAATTTACGCACAATTTTTTTCAAAAGTGAAAACTCGCAGGTTAGAACAAACACGTTTGAAATTGTGAGGTTGGTTTTTTGGAAATTTGTTACAGAACAACACATTATTTAATGAAATCTTCAAATTGTTCAATAAATCGGAAAATATTAAAGAACAGAAGTAGAACTGAAATACAAGAAATCTAACCACAACCTTAAATTACAGTGAGCAAAAATTTCAAGATCGACTTGCCTATTGCTAGGAAGTTAATGCTCAGCAACACTTAATTAAATAATTTGCTGTTCTGTTGCTTAATCAATTTCCCAATAATAAGAAAACCCTCAATTTTCAATTTGTTTGTTCCAACTTACCAGTCTTCACTTTTGAAAGAATTTTTTATCGATAACCATTGACTAGGCGTAAGACATAAAACATTAAATAATAAACAAGATCTTGAAACATTTAAAAGTGTTCTTATTTTATTTTTTATATATTTAACAATGTTTCATAAATTTTCGACCAGTACTACAACCAACGATATTATAAGTAGTTAAAATTCGATTCAAATCTGTGGCACTCAAATATGAAAAACGTAGCTAAAAATTATAAATAATAAAGGGGAGATTGCGTAAGACTAATGATATTAATGTTCAATTAAATTATTATTTATCATGTCAAAAAATGTTAATTAAATTAAAAGATAGATAAAAGTTAGATACCTGTTTATGATTAAAAAAAAAACATTTTTTTCTTCCTGTCAATCCTGCAATAAAAATTGTCTACAAATAGTGTCACTACTATGTACAATTCTACTTTTAATTTTAACTTTGTATATGTCAAATGGAATTAGAAATGTTAGACAGTTTTACATATTTATAGATCTCACAGTCAATATTTCCATTTTCGATTTTTAATTCATACCTATAGTTTTTTAAATCGTTATGTAGGTAGTTTTCTAATTGGCACACTCGTCTCCTCTAACTACACCTCCAAACTTTTTTTAAATGTTGTTGATTAAAAATAAAAAAATTAAACTTTCACGGAGCGTGGAAAGTAAAGTATTAACAATAAACGGAAATTGACGAAAATTGGACAGTATGAAGTTAGCATCGAAGCTGAGATTTATTAATCACGTGCTAACTACAACTTAGGGACCGTTCATAATATACGTTCGCATACAAAAGGGGAAGGGGTCTTGCTGAGTGTGACAAGGGGAACAGGGGGTCACGGAAAGTGTGACACAGCCTACAGCGTGACAACCGGGGGGAGGGGGGCCAGAAAGAGCTAATTTTAGCGTGACGTATTTTATGAACAGCCCCTTACGAACATAGTGTCGAAATTTCGTTGTAAATGCAGTCGAACTTCGACAATTCGAATAACCATGTGACGTAAAAAAATTTGAGGTATTAACACTTCGAGTTATTGAATAATAATACATATACATGTGTATATGTGCTTATTTTTATATTTCCTCTTTTTTATAAGATTTAATTTTTGATCATGCTTTTAAAGTGTGTACATTTTGATGACATATAATCGTAGAAACTGAACTCTTTCACTGCCTGTATACAACCTCCATTAAAAAGAGACATTATCGTGCATTAGTAAGGGATTCCCCCAGAAAATTCGACTAATCGAAGTTGACACCAAATATTACCCTCGAGTTATCAAGATATCCCGCTAATGGAAGTTCGAGAGTTCGATTTTTCAAGTAAAAATTACACGTGTTTCTCATAGTTGATGTTTATCAAAAATTCGACTTATCGACGTTTAAATTATCGAAGTTTTACTGTACTTCAATTTCTTGTTAAAATTTAACTCTAACATTCTATTATATATAGCCTTTTATCCAAATTGTAGAGTTTACTGTTAAAAGCAATCAAAGCCAGAGTAAAAGTAATGATAATGAGGAAATGTTCATTTTCAAATAAGTGGTCTAAAATCCATGTGGGTATTTAGACCTCAATTCTATTTAATGTAAATCTATCATTTAAATTTTGTTTTGCAATTTACATGATGCTTTTAAATTGATTTTATGTTTATCTAAATAGAGACCAGTTAAATCGTTTAACACCCAATTTAAATTTCGATGCACGATAAACAATAGCCGTATTTCAAAAATAATGATCACATGCGAAGCGGTTGTTTTTCTTCAATTTAATTAAAAACCTACATATTTTTAAAGCGTTAATTGTGTAAAAGTAAAACGTTAACGTAAATTTTATTAGTAGTAGACATGACCTACAAAAGCGTGTCGTGTATATGAATAGGCTGTCGATAAATCTTCTAATAATTGTTACCTACTTGGCACAGGACTTAATTCTAAAAAAAAATTCTTGCTGTATTATTCATTTCTCTTTTATATCTGTACGCATGCATACCCGTGTATATTGTAGAAGCATGACATCATCTACAGAGGCAAATGTCATGTGATAGAAATCGAAGTCAACCTTGTTATTTTTTTATATTATTACTTCTTATCAACACAAACTCCAAAGGAACATGAATAAAAATATAATTAAGTAAAGTTTTTTTTAATATAGTGAAATTCAACTGTTTTAACTATTTAAACTGTTTTGTTTAAAATAATTTTTTGCTGGTATGACATTTTACATGTATATTGCACATTTGTTGTACATTCAAATTGCCATAAAAAGTAGAACTAGAACGTAATTGTTCAAAATATAGTTTAAATTACCAAAGCACAAAATCATAATAGTTTAATCCGAAAGAGTATATATATGTGATATTTAATAAATAAATTAACAGTTGAAAATTAAAAAATAATACCGGCCAAGTTCAAGTCGAACTCGCGCACCGAGGGTTCCGTACAAACCTGTATATATGTGATGTAACTAAAAATTTAAGGTTTTCGGAATTTTTCCTTTATATGTGCTATAACACTGCTTCATGCCAAATTTCAAGATTCTAAATCGACTGGAAGTACCCTTTACGTTTTGATTCCCTTGCGAGTAGTTGCGATTTGAAAATATGCGGCTTAAATTGCTGTTTCTTTTGCTTACGTTGACATAGAAGTTTGATTTTGTTACAGCTTAAAGGTATTATAGACCTGAGTATTTGATATGAATTTCAATTTAATATCTCTACGTGTTTATTAGGAAAGGGGTAGTAACTTTAAAATTATTAAAAATATTTTTATTATATGATGTAACTAAAAATTTACGGTTTTCGCAATTTTTACTTTATCTGTGCTATAAGACGTTGCTTCGTACCAAATTTCAAGATTCTTAGTTCACGGGAAGTACCCTGTAGGTTTTGATTCGTAAATTTGCGGACATTTGCGGCATAAACGGCTGTATTTTTTGATTGCGCTGGCTTAGAAGTTTGATTTTTTCACAGCTCCAAGGGACAATAGACCTGACTATTTGGTATAAATTTCAGATTGATACCTCAACGCGTTCCTGATAAAAAGGGTCTTGACGGACGGACGGACGGACGAACGGACAACGAAGTGATCCTCTAAGGGTTCCGCTTTTTCCTTTTGAGGTGCGGAACCCTAAAAAAGGATAGGAAGTGGAAAAAGTGGTTAAAACCTAACCTCATCTTGTAGAATATTAAAAAATGTTTTTAAGTGAATGAGGGTGGAAGAGCAGAGAATAAAAATAAAAAGGACATGACAAAAAACATATTAGATTCTCCAACTTACAAAAATTTAATTATTTATACTAAGTACTTCCCTTCCTTTTCCCTTATATTCATTTTTTCTGTATTTTCCCTCCCGGTTTCCACACCACTTCTTTTTAAAATTTGCTTCAATAGGGCCAGACCACTACCATCCGCATTTATTATCCTTTCAAGTTCCTCCCTCTCATTCTTCCCCATTACTTCTTCTAATACATGCTCCATTGATTCACTCTTCTCTCCACATACTCTACACAATCTCTTACCTTCTTGCATCCAAAACTTATTCTCATTACACTCATTTCCCATTCTGAATCTAGCTATTACCTTTATACGTTTTCCTTCTCTTAGATATCCTGGCACCTCATCCCCTTGCCATTCTTCCCATATAAACTCTCTCATACCTTTCGCGTATCTGGATTCCTAGATTTTTCTCAAATCCTCACCTCTTACTTTTTCATTACATCTTTTCCCCACCATCCTACTAACATTTAATCCCTTTTCTCTCCACTCTTCAATTTGTACTTTACTTATTGCCATTTCTGTTAAGGCTTTATTTCTTTCCACATCATATTTATTTTTTGTCCCGATCCCCAATACCGTTTTCTTCTACTTTCTTATGTCCCCTTCCGGTAATTCTCCCAATTTTTCTTCATATTTTACTACCCTTCTTCTTGTATCTTTCACCATTTTCCCACATTTTGTTTCCCTTCTTAAAATGTAGTCTGGGGTTGTTCTTTCTAAACACAACACCCATTTTATATACCTTTTATAAATATTTTTTACTATTCTATACTCTTTCCATCCCCATATCTCGACTCCATAAAAGACTATACTTTTTACTAACGTTTTAAAAAGTACTACCCTTCTTTCCCAGTTATTTCTGCACAATTTTTGTCCTATTCCCCATATTCTTCCCAGCAATGCATTTGCTTTAGTACAGTAGCTAATCATGACAATTTCCTTTAGTTCCAAATCATTATGTAAATAAAAGCACTCTACGAATAAAAATTTTGAAGTTTATGTCAGGTGATGTTTCCCTTAGCCGAAGAATGTTTTTACTGGATTGCTTAAAATCATAAGGTCACTACGGTAAAAAGACAACACAAACGAATCCAGCATTGTCGCGGTCATATCTGTCTTTGACTCCACCCCTCGGATCACACCTATAGAATACTAAAAAATATTTTTAAGTGGATGATGTGAAGAGGTAGAGGCGAAAGGAATAAAAATTTAAGAGAAAATGATCACGACAACCTAGTCGAAAATAGAAATTGTATCGATTATGTGACCATTGAGCAAAAGAGAGGAAAAAGGGTCGATAAAAGTTAACTTGTAGACAACTAAGAAAATGTTTTTGGATGGAAATGGAGGGGCGTGGAGGCGCAGTAGATGAAGATAAGAAATAACTTAACCATGACAATTTTTCTTTAGATCTAAATAATTAAATAAAAGCACTCAAAGATCAAAATTTGTGAAGATCATGTCAGATCATCTTTCCTTTAGTGACCCTAGCCATAGAATGCTTTGACTGGATTACTAAAAATCATAAGGTTATTACGGTAAAACAACAACACAAACGTAGCAAGTTTTGTCGTGGTCATGTCCTTCTTTATCTCCATCCCTCTGATCATACCTACAAAACACCTTTTTAGTGTTCTATAATGTTCTTCTTTCGACTCTCCTTATCTATCCGACCAAAGTCAATGTCCTTTTCCCAACTAGATGCACTCCATCCGAGCAAGTGTCCATAGTTTTAGACGTTTATTCAATATTTTGTATGCTAATATGCCCCGTTTAACCCATTGTAACATCCTTGCTCCCCTCTCCTCAAGTAAATGTAAAGTATCTTAAATGATTTCAAAAGATTTCAGGAAATATTTTGTTAGGAGTCTCAGAGGAAAATATTCTAATAAAATATATATTTTTCTAACATTGTAATGTACCTTTATGTAATTATCTAATATATAAAACTCTCGTGTCACAATGTTAGTTATCATACTCCTCCGAAACGGCTTGACCGATTTTTATGAAATTTTATATGCATATTCAGTAGGTCTGAGAATCGGCTACAAACTATTTGTCCACCCCTAACTTTTTATATTTTTTGTTCATAATTTTATTTTTTTATGATTTGGCATTAAAAAATACATACAACACTTAATTTTCATCCTTCTACCACCAACCCCCATTTTTTAATAGCGATATTAGTACTGTAATAATCTTTAACTCTCAGTGGTCGATAACTGATCAATTATTATCAATCGATTAGTCATCCCCGCCAGGCGTCTACTGATGTCACTACTCACCCAGCAAACAGCACGATGTGGGGATGAGAATGAAGCAGATTTTTTTAGAATGTTATAGGGAGTTCAAATATGTTCTAAGAAGTAAAAGAATGTTTTATTATAACATTTCAGAATGATTTGGCAATGTTCAAGAATGTTCTAGAATCTTGTAGATCATTTAAGAATGTTTCAGAATGTTAAAAAAAGTTAGAAAATGTTTTGAATCATTATGGGATGTTCTGGACAGTTCTAAATTCGCGAATATTCTAGAATGTGCCATCTAACGTGTGATATGTTCTTACCCGGGCAACGCTGGGTATTGCTGCTAGTTATTTTATAAAGAGATATTTGATGTGACCTAATAGTAATTTTACTCCAAATTGCCT
The DNA here is from genome assembly GCA_029378335.1 of Agrilus mali. Taxonomy (NCBI): domain Eukaryota; kingdom Metazoa; phylum Arthropoda; class Insecta; order Coleoptera; family Buprestidae; genus Agrilus; species Agrilus mali. The sequence goes on along the minus strand of CM055657.1, from coordinate 6,006,265 downwards.
CAATGATTGGAAATTAGAAAAAAACGGTCTACGAATTCGTGATGATGATTTGAAACAATGATGGAACGAACGATTTCCTGGACCAGCGATCTGATTATGCGATTACGTATGTAAAGGAGGAAATCATTAGACACCCGAATGAACACGCGGCGTTTTTGTGGAGCTTCTTCTCTTTTTCATGAATGCAAGGAAGTAAACCAGTACATGTCAGTTTTGAAATGAAATTCACAAACGCACACACTTACACACACACACACACACATACAAACACAGAAGTAAACCCTGAAGCCTTTTTAAAGTGAATGACCCCGAGATAGGGCAATGTGAATTTTACCTGATGCAGTCGGTGTTGGTTTCACCTTTCAACGGTAACGAGTAAAATGCATTTCCTCAAAACCAGGTTACACTGTGTCTGACATGTGGAAATAAAAATGGAACATTGTCTGTATCCACCTACCTAGTAAACTTCGCGAGTCGACCGAGGGTAAACATTTTATATTATATTTGAATACACACTTACTACACAGAAATGCATTTCATTAGGCTCATTTTCGTTAAAACCAGGAGACTTTAATGGATCCTTTACATGATCCAATAAATAAATGAGAAAATTTAAGGAGCCTATAACAATAATACGAATTTTCAATAATACAATACCAGAAAAATTATAACAAACTAAAGTTTGCTTCAGCTTAAATTAAAAAGTTAACACACGGGAGTCATCCCCTAATTTGGAAAATATTCCTCGAATTTAAATAAACATTGTAATAAGATTACATTTTAAATAAGAACAACCTAAAATTTTACGAGACTTGAAAATTCTTGTCTTGATTTAAGACAAAATCAAGAGAAACACTGGGAATTTTTGAAATCAAGAAATTTTTGACATCTTTATACAATTTAATAAATATCTAATAGGATGTATTAAACTTTGGTATTTAAATAAACAACAGCTTGAAGCTTTCGTTACAATACCCTAATGTCTAATTTACAATTCGATGTTATAGTTTATTTATTGTTCAATATACAATTTTCTTGCATGTGAAATAAGGGATGCTAATTGAAAAGCATAAGGAAATAGTTTTTAACGAGTAAAATACATTTTTTGTCTTGTATTTAATTGCCAAAAAGAATTTGAATATCTATCACAAATGTTTTTGTGTTAAATATAAATATTGAATATTATAAACAAGTTTAGTGAAATACGCGTGTAATTTTATAAGATTGATTCCACTTTTTCCTTTTCAAAGTAAAGAGTTTTTAATAAAGGAAACGGTATAAATTTCGACAAATGCACAATGATCCTAAAGAAATTCTTTAAGGATTTAGAAGGAGGCAATAAATAAAACTAAGGAATTTTCCAATGAAATTATTCAGACAAGCAATTAATTATTTAATTAATTTGCCCTTAATTTTATTTGCAATCCTCTTATATCAAAAAACGTTTGTTTCAATGATTTAAAACTTTATTTTCATTAGGCACTTAAGATGTCTTAAATGAGAGTTTTCATATCAATTTGAACTTTGACCTATAATATCGTTTGTAAAATAACGTACCCATACTCAATAAAATAATTTCTAAAAATAACTTTTTGAGTCTTTCAATAACATTTGCAACGAAAACATTAGGGCCGGAATTTCTACTAGTAGAGTTTAAAATATTTCGTGATTATACTTATACATAGCGGTAGTTTTCTGTTCAATTTAATTTATTTCTCATACCTATTGGTAGGTAAGTATATTTTTGTCTAAAAATTCATAAAAGATTAACCTGTATGATTTATTGTGTGTCTTTCCATGATTCTTTAATCGTTAGAGTTTAGTTATTTTTGTCGAATGATTAATTTGTAAATTGCATGATTCCATAGTATGAAATAATCATAAAGCTAAATAATTATGTTAGTAGATATAACTACTAATAAATTATTTATATAAATATGTAGTATTATTGCTTTTTGGTAGGTATTTTATTTTTTGTCAAGCATGCAGGCGAAACTGATCATTTAGCTATTTTTATTCTTACAGTGGGACGATAATATCGAATAAAATAATTGTCTATGCCCACACACTCTATAGTCATAATGTTTCTGTAAACTTTTATTGTAAACTGTAAATATGTTTTTGTAAAAATAACAATAAAAAAGAGAATTCGTTTTCCATTTAAAATGGTAACTTAACACAACAATTTATTAATCTGTTGTTTTGCTGATGATGATATCACTTCTTATTAAATAATTTAAGCATTAATTTTCTTTAAATAAGGTCAACTAAGAGCATGCATTTTTATGTATTTATTAGTTGTTGTATTTATTTGCGTCTTGAGGCTGCATAAAATTTCAAAAGTATTATTTACATAGTACAATTTTTTTACCCTCAATTATTGTCTAGCTCTTTATTTAAAACTATCTATGCCCGCGACTTCGTCCGCGTGGAATAGTGACTTTCGGCAGCATTTAAATTTTTTTTTTCTATATTTTTATTTTCTGGGCCGTAAGCCTTTTTGCCGACGTCATTACACAAAAACTTTCATTTCTTGTTTTTGCCCCCTTTAGGGTAAAATTTTTACAAACTTTAAATGTCATATTTATATCTAATCAAAAGCCTAAAAAATAAGCTTTAAGCCTCTAGCTTTATATCTACTTATCTATCTCTGTACCAAATTCTCATTTAAATCGGTTCAGTAGTTTGGGCGTGATTGCGTAACACACAGACAGACAGAGTTACTTTCGCATTTATAATATTATATATTATTATAGTTTAATTATAGTTTAAAATAGTTTACATAGCTTAGTATTCAACTACTTTTATTGATCCAAGTAAACAAAACCTCTATAACCTTTTACACATAATATTTTAATTTTCTGGGCCGTAAGCTTTTTGGACGACGTCATTACACAAAAACTTTCATCGGCTAATTTTATCCCCTTTAGGGTAAAATTTTTATAAACATTGAATGTCGTATTTATTTATATCTAATCAAAAGCCTAAAAAAATAAGTTTCAAGCTTCTACCTTTAAAAATTACGGAATTTCCGCACAAACTTTCCTATTTCAACCCCTTACAACCCTTTTTTCGCATTAAAAAGTAGCCTATGTCCTTTCTTAGGCTCTAGACTATCTCTGTACCAAATTTCATTTAAATCAGTTCAGTAAATTTTAGGCGAGATTGTGTAGCATACAGACAGTTACTTTCGCATTTATAACATTCCGCGAATTAATTTTCATCCATTTTCCCATGGGAATAAGATATTTTCCCGCAGTAAAACGTAGCTTATGTGTTAATCCAGGGTGTCAGCTAACTCCATACCAAATTTTATTAAAATAGCTCCAGCCGTTTAGACGTGAAGAAGTAATAAACATACACACTTACACACTCACAAACTTTCGCCTTTATAATATTAGTGTGATTTCAAGGGGGTGCAATTGATCTATTGCTTTTATTGGAAAGCAACCACAGACAGGTACAAACAAAGTCAATAAACTTTTCGCTTTTTGATAGAAAACTTTTCAGTTTAAATCGGAATAAAGAAAAAGGCACATTGATGTGCACATATAATTTTTTTTTATGTTCCCCCTTTTCTTTCATTAAAACTAAATCACCTTACTTTTCTTCAAATCTAATTTGGGGCCATTCATTTATTACGTACGACGATTTAGGGGTGGAGGGGGGTCAAACATGTCTTTTTTCTTACCAGGGGGTGAGAGGGAGTCTTTATAGTTCTTACGTAAGATCACATATAGGTATACGCAAAGTTAGATTAGCGTAATAAAATTATTCCATCCAACATGATAATTGTAAACGATACTGAAAATTCTTACTTTTAAAAATAAACATCAAAGCAACCAAGCGTATATTAATTTTTTCCTTTAGATTGTTACGTAATAAATATTAAAGTGAGGGGGGAGGGGTCGGCCTATTCTTATTTTTTTATTAGTTGGGGTGGGGAGAATGTTCAAAAACTAGTAAAAATCGTCTTACGTAATAAATGAATGGCCCCTGTAACATTCTTAAATTTACCGATATCTTCTAATAAAAAATTCCGTGAAGTATTTTCATTAACAACAACAGCGTATTATTGCTATTTATATGTTACACCTCACTACCTCACATTTGCAGTAAGTATGCAATTCGCTTCCGTGTTGAGCAACTTACTAGACAATTTTCACGTTTTGTTATTCGCTACACATAACACAAGAGTAAGTAAATAGAGGCAGTAATTTCAAGGTTAGCGTTAATGTGAACTGATTACAGAATTCTGCAGACTTTGAGAAAATACCAACATAATTACACAACTTCTACAGTTCATAAGGAATTAACTGTTTCAGCTTTTTGAAAAAGAAGGGTTATATTTAGTCATTTTTTGATTTATACATAAATTATATTAACAGATATCAATATTAACAAACACACACTTGGTTCATTTTTTTATTTTTAGTAAAATCAAATAAATTCGTTTAGTTTCACGTCTCCTTTACATTTAAGAAATGACAACTTTACATGCATCAGGATTTTAATCAAATATTTGTCGGTTGGTTGGTAAATAAAAATTAGTCCTAGCAATAAAAACATAAGAAATAGAAAACAAGAACCATAAGCTTTTTATCGGAATTCAACGAAGTGTAACGGAAATGAAAATTGTCTTGGATTTTGTTGTAGAAAAGCGAAATTACAAAAATTCGATTAAATTGAAGCGATCTGTCTTAGATAATCCTTAATTCATTTGTAGCTTAAGATAAATTGATATTGTAATTGGAAAGGAGAAAAATCCTTAAAAAGCAGATTCCCGGATTATTGATGTAATGGATTGCCTGCCCACTTTTCGAGCATCTTACACTTTTTCGATTGCTAACAAATTGCATCAGAGTTTGTGATGAGCACATCTTCTTTAATAGCATGAAATTAACGAATGTATCATTGATATACAATAAGTTTGAATTAAAAAGAAAAACTAACAAAAGAGTACCTATATAAATTAAATTAGTTGAGAGTTTCGGCAAATCTGTCATTTTCAAAAGGGTACATAGATTACTAAAGTTTTAAAATATACTTATAACACTAATTTATATCCATTTTTAGGGACATTAGGGTGAGATTGGTTGCAATTAATATACGATGAAAGGGGAGTTATAGGTTATCAGCTGCTTTGTAATATCTATATGCAGCGTTCATAGGTCACAGTGGCAATTTTATTAAAGAGACGTATTACTGAAAACTAATTTTCAATAAAAAAAAAGGATTGCAAAAGAAGTACAGCAGAACACTGCAGTTTGAATAACCAAGATATTAATATGAGTCATACAAAAATTTTACAGTAGAAAAGGCAGAAAATTATCGTTATTAGAGAACAAAGGGATTAGAAATGCAATCCATAGCAACGTCAAAAACTCTGTAGATACCTATAACTTTCCATCTCGTTATAATCTTCAGCCATTTAAAGGCACATACATATCACACTAATATTATAAAGGCGAAAGTTTGTGAGTGTGTGATTGTGTATGTTTGTTACATCTTCACGTCTAAACGGCTGGAGCGATTTTAATAAAATTTGGTATGAAGTTAGCTGACACCCTGGATTTACACATAGGTTACGTTTTACTGCGGGAAAATATCTTATTCCCATGGGGAAGTCGATGAAAACGAATTCGCGGAATATTATAAATGCGAAAGTAACTCTGTCTGTATGCTACACAATCTCGCCTAAAATACTGAATCGATTTAAATGAAATTTGGTACAGAGATAGTCTAGAGCCTGAGAAAGGACATAGGCTACTTTTTAATGCAAAAAAAGGGCTGTAAGGGGTTGAAATAGGAAAGTTTGCGCGGAAATTCCGTAATTTTTAAAGATTTTTTAAGCTTTTTATTAGATATAAATAAATACGACATTCAAAGTTTGTAAAAATTTTACCCTAAAGGGGATAAAATTAGCCGATGAAAGTTTTTGTGTAATGACGTCGTCCAAAAAGCTTACGGTCCAGAAAATTAAAATATTAAGTGTAAAAAGTTATAGATAGAGGTTTTGTTTATTTCGATCAATAAAAGTAGTTGAATACTAAGCTATATAAACTATTTTAAACTATAATTAAACTTTATTAATCTTTAATATTATAAATGCGAAAGTAACTCTGTCTGTCTGTTTGTTACGCAATCACGCCCAAACTACTGAACCGATTTAAATGAGAATTTGGTACAGAGATAGATAAGTAGATATAAAGCTAGAGGCTTGAAACTTATTTTTTAGGCTTTTGATTAGATATAAATACGACAGTTAAAGTTTGTAAAAATTTTATCCTAAAGGGGGCAAAAATAAAGAATAAAAGTTTTTGTGTAATGACGTCGGCAAAAAGGTTTACGGCCCAGAAAGTAAAAATATAGGAGAAAAAAATTTTAAATGCTACCGAAAGTGACTATTCCACGCGGACGAAGTCGCGGGCATATCTAGTACCCTGTAAAATTTAAGATTGTATATGTATGAAATAATCAAAGTTGACATGAATAAGGGAAAGATAGAACTCACACAAGTACGTGTTATGACTGTATCTATTTATGAAATATATCATTGGAGATCTATGCCGAAAAACAGGGACATCTTGTAAATAGTCTCAATTTTTGTTTAAAATCAATTTGGTAACCTAACTTACATAATTATGCTTTGACGTTTCGTTTGCTTTCTGAAAATTCATTGTTTTCATATGTATCGCAATCGGAGTTGAGACTTTCGAGCGAAATACTTTTATGATCCAAATAAAATATACACTTTCGTCCGGAAACCGAGATCCATTTGAAAAGTACACTTTCATCTGGAAATCAAATACATAGGTACTTATGTAGTAGTGTTTGGGGAAACCCAGATTTAATAGATCAATAGGCATTGTGTTTTGTATCCTTTACTCACCTTTGTTATGCCTATCACGTTAAACTTTTAATAAGCGGTGCAAAAAATATTAATAATAGGTTATGGTATGTAAAGGTTCTCCCTTTCTTCTCCACTGACTTGATTAAAAAGAAAATCCTACAATACGGACTAAACTGAAAACTAATTTTGCTCATATTCCTTGGAAAATTATGTGTTTTTTGAATATCGAACATTATTCATCGTTAAGTTCCTAACTTTTGAAACCAATTGGCCTAGATACCATTCAAAATGCGTTTTATACATATTGGCTGGCATATATGTATAAGACAAAATACCTTATCTATATGTACTTTAAAATTAAAATGTGATTGATGTTAAAGATCAAAAAGCCGTAAAAATGTAAAGCTCTGCTAATGTACATCAAAGTAATAAAATGCCATTAGAGCCGCGCTTATTTTAAAAACTTCGACAATTTCCTGTTTTCCACGTATTTCAATTAAACTCGTTATTCTGTAGCGTTTACAGTTCAAATGTAGGTAATAATTACGTGACTGGGATAGGAAAAAGCCGCAACTAATTGAAAAACAGCTTTACATCCATCCATCGTAGCCTATATTCGCGGGTTGCTGTTATCGGTTGTGTACATCAATCGGTTGGATTTTCTTAGAATTTATTCGGTTCCATATACGTCGAAATGTTGGCGGCGTAGAGGCGGGAAAAACGAATGTTATTGAGGTACCTAGCCCGCATTTTGTGCTTCTTTCATGTATGTACATCCATATGTACGTAAGTCTAAAAGATCAACTTCCTGTTTCGTACTAATGATTGATAGTTGCCGTTATAATGGGCACTTAACTCGCGCGGTCTTACTGCTTTTTTGGACACAGACTGGTTCTAAATTGCCTATCGAAAGTGCCTTATTTAAACTTCATTAAAAAAGTTGGCGAGTCACCAGAATGTAAGCAAAATTTATTACAGTTACCATAAGAGCAAGGATACTCCCTAAAAGGGGTTGGACATAATGAAAACAATAGCAGAGTACAAGTAGAAAAAGCGTTCCTTTAGACAACAAAAGTATATAATCTATTTTATTATTTGGAATCATCCATCACCAAGATTGTTTTTTTATATTCAATGGTGAAGGAAAAAGGAAACGTATTTAACGGTAAATGCACATTTACATACCAACGAATACAAATATTTTTTGGCGAGGCAATTAAAAGAAGCAAATTAACTGTTTCAACTAATACGTGTGCATGTTTAGTCTGGGTAGGTACCAACCTATGAATTTACGTGAGTGTCTGACTTCACTAAATGAAGCTATTTCACCGGATGAGGAATAGAAAAGACCACACGTGAGCAATTTGCAAATCCTACACACTAAAATGCGCAAATCGTAAAAGGTAAATCAATAGTTACAAAAAATCAACTCTAAGGAAACAGAATGAAATAGTTTCAGAATTTATCATCGGAGCTATGTAGGTAATTGCACCACCATTACATTATACAGTAGATTTCGTTTATAACGACGATGAAGGGACCATTAAATTGCATCGTTATATCCGGAAGTCGCTATATAAAAAGAAAGATAAAAAGAATGAAAGAAGGAAATTAGGCAAGAAAAGTACCCAGTAACTGATTCTTAGATATAACTTTATCAACCTTAACATTTATAAACAACTATCTATGCCCGCGACTTCGTCCGTGTTGAATAGTGACTTTCAGTAGCATTTAAAATTTATTTCTTCTATATTCTTATTTTCTGGGCCGTAAGCCTTATTGCCGACGTCATTACACAAAAACTTTCATTCCTTATTTTTGCCCCCTTTAGGGTAAAATTTTTGCAAACTTTAAATGTCGTATTTATATCTAATCAAAAGCCTAAAAAATAAGTTTCAAGCCTCTAGCTTTATATCTACTTATCTATCTCTGTACCAAATTCTCATTTAAATCGGTTCAGTAGTTTGGGCGTGATTGCGTAACACACAGACAGACAGAGTTACTTTCGCATTTATAATATTATAGATTAATATAGTTTAATTATAGTTTAAAATAGTTTATATAGCTTAGTATTCAACTACTTTTATTGATCCAAATAAACAAAACCTCTATAACTTCTTACACTTAATATTTTAATTTTCTGGGCCGTAAACTTTTTGGACGACGTCATTACACAAAAACTTTCAACGGCTAATTTTATCCCCTTTAGGGTAAAATTTTTACAAACATTGAATGTCGTACTTATTTATATCTAATCAAACGCCTAAAAAAATAAGTTTCAAGCTTCTACCTTTAAAAATTACGGAATTTCCGCATAAACTTTCCTATTTCAACCCCTTGCAAACCTTATTTCGCATTAAAAAGTAGCCTATGTCCTTTCTTAGGCTCTAGACTATCTCTGTACCAAATTTCACTTAAATCGGTTCAGTAAATTTTAGGCGAGATTGTGTAGCATACAGACAGAGTTACTTTCGCATTTATAATAATCCGCGAATTCATTCTCATCGATTTTCCCATGGGAATAAAATATTTTCCCGCAGTAAAACGTAGCTTATGTGTTAATGCAGGGTTTCAGCTAACTCCATAACAAATTTTAACAAAATCGCTCCAGCCGTTTAGACGTGAAGAAGTAACAAACATACACACTCACAAACTTTCGCCTTTATAATATTAGTGTGATTACTACAACTGCTGAGTGACAATCTGTAAATGTAAACAAAAGTTAAAAAAGTTTTGCGTTGAGACTCGATCGCAATATCAGTTCAGTATGAGATTTCTAGCATCTTGTAATTAATAGTTCATTAAAATTAGTCGCTAAAACCGAAATCGACGTTACATCCAAAGTCGTTACAGCCAATTTTTCTTCTTAAATTACTCCTTAAATTCAAGGGACTCATGTGTTATTTCGTTGTAGCTAAAAGGTCGTCACAACCGAAGTCGTTATAAATGAAATCCACTGTAATTACCTACTACCTAATCAATCAATAATACAAGGTTCATCACTTTCAGCATTATAAGTAGGACCGGACCACAAGACAATACATTTATTTTTCAAAATGTTTATTTTGTTGATACAGGGTGTCCCATTATAAATTACCTACTTGAATATCTTGTTAGGGAAGTAACCTATTGAAAAATAATTTGTACAATAGTTGCAGGGTTGGAAGGAGGATAGTGACCTATAGATAATTTGGTCTTGAACGTGATCTTTAGGGTTATTTGAAGGTCACAATGTTTTTTTAAAGGTCGACATCAAGATTTCTTAAAGTAAAACTGAAATAAATTGAGACAATATCAAGATTACTTACACAATAATACTATGAGAACAATATTCAATTTTTTTTTTCCACTCAGATGGGGACATCGAAAAGTAACGTACAATTTTATCCTGAACGCGACCTTTTAGGTCACTGAAAGGTAACGTCGGTTTTCTTAAATAGAAACTCCTATTTGTGACCCCGGATTTGGATATAATATTCCTAATTTCTATTTAAGTAGGTATGTTTATGAGTTCCTAAATTCTTCTTTAGAAGAAGTTTAAAACTTCTTTGTTATATTTTATTATATTTTTCCACATTTTTTCGTGCTCCGCACATTCACGTTTGTTAAGGTTTTCCAAATTTTCAATTAAACAAACTCTTTAACCATTGTGATGAGTTCTTCTACTTTTCTCCTTGCATCTTTTACAAAGAACGCTAGGGAGTCAGAGAAGGAACTGAAAATGAGGGATGGGATCATAGGACACCTTCTGAGACAAAGGGCCACTTTAGAGACATATTAAAATTAAAAACAGATACCGACAGGAAAAGCCAAAGATTATATTATTGTTTACAAATAATTGCATTTATGTACATCTTTCTAATTTACTTTGGAGTGGTTTAAAAATTCTTTCTTGCATTCTTTTTCTGTATTCCACATTTTTTCGTGTTTCGAACACTCAATTTTAACAATCTTTTCCAAATTTCAAATTAAACGATCTCTTAACCATATCATGATGAGTTTTTCCTGTCTACCTCTCTCATTGCATCCTTTATAGAGAACTTTGTTGAAGTCGATAAAAAAAATAGAAATGGGGAAAATAGTCTCGATACCGTTTGCCACATGAAGGGCTGGTTAGAGATAAATTAAAATCAAAAACAGTTATCAAGAGAGGCAGAAGAAGGTCTAGATTGGATTATTCTCTGCAAATAATAGGAGGTGTGATTGACTCAGGAAATTAAAGAGTAGAGGTACCTGCAATGTTCATTGTTCAATCAGTCTTCAGATAGACGACCTAGTGATGATGATCAATCCTAGCATTGAGCAGATAATAAAAATTCCTATTTAATATCCATACAATTTTGTATAGATCATACTTATTTCACCTTCGAATGTAATTTCGTTCATTTTGAATAAGTAGGTATGTAATAATAGACGACCTCCAGTAAGTACATTGTTAGAATGTAAGTACGTAACGTTTTAGGTACCCTTGTTTCGTTAACGACCAGGAAATGATCCTATTTCATTTTTAATATCGCCTATATTTATCACTATATATAATAAATAGTAACAGACAGATCATGTGCTCATTGGTTGTTATTTAATTTACAGTAAGTACATATAGGTACCACCCACAAGACAAAAATATTTCTGTAGTTCCCAATGCTACTTGAGCTATGTACATTACAATAGTGTTATGACGTCGTTTTTTCTTTTATTCATTGTGATTGGTCGATATTATACATTCCGAACACAAACAGTGTCGTAATAGTAGTCGCGACTGACCCTGGGGTCGGGTAACTTGACGATTGTTTTTGTTTTGGACACTGATGATTCGTGAACTGGTTTCATTGAAAGATGGTTGGCTGAATGTGGGTCAGTTATTTATATCGAACAGAATAAGGACGAAGCGAGGGTTAAAATTGAAATAAACGACCTTCACACTTCAAGAGAACAGAGGGAGAAAAACGAATACACAATAATGGAAAATATAACCCAAATGACGAAAAATTAATTTGATTAATTTTTACTAAATTTAAACGTAAATGAAGCTGGCACGACAAAGTAATTTTTCCGATTTCTAACTTGCATTATAATTTGTCGCTAATTTGTTACCAAATCCAAAAATTTGTCGCTCGTGCCGTTAAGCCATAATCAACTGGTATGCTAGCTTTATATCAAGCGTATCTAGAAAAGGAAATGTCGTAGAATATTACTGTAAAGGCCATAATTTGTCGCTGAAAGATGACACATTCAACGAATTTGTCGGTAATCTTATCTCCAACTGATAAGAAAAAAACTGCTGGAAAGCCATTAAACTCTCGAAAGATAACGTGTTGTCCACCTTGGGGGAAACAGGGAAAACCTAATTTAAAAAAAATTGTAAATAAATCCTATCTCTTAAAGCAAATGTAACAAAGAACCCCTTGATTGATTGGTTGATGGTTTTCCAGCAGTTTTTCGCTTATCAGTTGGAGATAAGACTAGCGACAAATTCGTTGAATGTGTCATTTTTCAGCGAAAAAATTAGCGATACGATATTTCCTTTTCGAGATACGCTATGTGTAGTGCTAGCTTGATATTAAGCTAGCATACCAGCTGATTATGGCTAAACGGCACAAGCGACAAACTATTGGATTTGGTAACAAATTAGCGACAAATTATAGTGCAAGTCAAAAATCGGAAAAATAACTTTGTCGTGCTAGCTTCATATACATCTTAGAAGAGCTCTAACAACTAAATGGTTACTGTCATTTTGAATTTTTTTGAATGAAAGTAAAATCCTTGCACAGAATGTTTTTATTTTACTTAATATTTACATGTAGGTACCTACTAGGGAATACTATAGTATTATAGTAGATTTGAATTAAATTAAGGAAGCGCGTATGTTTTTGACTAAGAAGTCACTACTGAATTGTAAGTATTCGATCAAAAATTTAAATAAATAACTTATAATATACAATACGACGTTTTGACCTCTTTTACTTTTATTACTATCAATAGTTATGTATGCTTTTGTTTATCAAAATATCATACAAATTGTTTTATACATAAAAATATATCACAAACGATTTTTAATGCAATTGTGACAAACTCATACTAACTAGAATAATAGAATATCTCTAGATAATGAGCAGTTATTATAATTAAAAAATAATGGATATGATGGAGCAATCTTCTTTTACATTTTATTGCATTAAAAGGCTTGTAACAATTACATAGATTTTATAAGTGAACCATTTAATGTTGCATGATAATTGATAAGCATAAGTTGTAGAATTCTTCTCAAAATTCACTTTCTGGAACCCCCTATTTTATCCATTTTTATTCCCGAAAATTTAGATACATTAAGTGACTTATATAAGACGTTGTTTCAGGAAGACATTTTTTCCGTGAAAAACAGATATCAACGTGCTCTCTAAATATTACAGAACATTCATTGTTAAGGGACACTACAGAAACAAAATATCGTCCTAAAGCATGACAATAACATTTTGAGGCACATTTAAGATTAATAATAATGCATCTATTGCTACATTGAATAAGAAAATAATGAGACCTTACATCAAAAGAAATATTGGTGATAAAAAAAAAACTAGGGCCATTTTCGGTTTTTGAGCGAGTTTTACATACGGAATACCTGGTTTCGTTAATGTCACTAAAAAAAGTTATTATTTTTGTGACCAGTGGAATTGTTGTCGAAAATCATCGATGCAAAAGACATTTTTTCTGTTGCAGATATCGATTTTTAATAAAAGACAAAATGGTAGCTAAGACATGTCCTATCCTTCTTAAATATTAAAGTTATTATTCAACCCTCCTAAAAAGTTTAGAACAATCGTATCTCGAAAAGGAAATATCGTATCGCTAATTTGTCGCTGAAAAATGACACATTCAACGAATTTGTCGGTAATTTTATCTCCAACTGATAAAAAAAAAACTGCTGGAAAGCCATTAAACTCTCGAAAGGTAACGTGTTGTCCAACTTGGGGGAAACAGGGAAAACCTAATTTAAAAAAAATTGTAAATAAATCCTATCTCTTAAAGCAAATGTAACAAAGAACCCCTCGATTAATTGGTTGATGGTAGTGATGTCAAGTACGATTACTTTTTGGTACTCGTTAGTACCAGTTACTTTATTAATCAATACTCGTTACTTTGTAATCGTTACAAATACTCGTTACTTTTTCCGTAATACATAATATCGTTTACCTAGGTACGATCCACAGTAACGGCGATTACCAATAAATAATCGGTAATATGTACCTATATGTATAATTATGTTATTCCCTTTTTATATGTATTATCTTTTATTCCTAAATAAAAAATAAATAGTTCAATAGAAATTTAGTTTTATAATAATAACAATAACAAAAGTGCAGCTCTTTATAAATCAATAGAATTCAACAAGCCATTTTTTAACATTGTACCTAGTACCTAAATTATACGTAACTATAAATACAGATATTTATATTATCGTATGTTGACGCAAACGACGACGCGATGCTGATCTACATGTTTATAATAAAATAATAACACGATGAATGGTGCAAGTAGTCCTTTAAGCACGAGCTTGTCTTTGTCATAGATAGTCTTCGTTCTGTTTCATTTCCACCCATACATCATATATACCTAGATATGTACTTAGGTACATAATATGGATATTGAATATAACAGGTACATGGTACATTTCTTTGTTCCCATATCCTGCACATGTCCTGCACAAAATAATATTGGTAATCGAACTGGCATGGTATATCGATTACCTCGATTACTTCGTCTTACGACTCCTACGACTAATGTACCGAACAGTACCGAGAGTACCGATGGGACGTGGTATAACTAAAAGTAATCGGTAACGATTACTTTCTCAAAGTAGTACTCGATTACTACGATTACTACCAAGTAACGAGTATTGAGTAACGAATCATTACAATATTGACATCACTAGTTGATGGTTCTCCAGCAGTTTTTCGCTTATCAGTTGGAGATAAGACTAGCGACAAATTCGTTGAATGTGTTATTTTTCAGCGAAAAAATAGCGATACGATATTTCCTTTTCGAGATACGCTATGTGTAGTGCTAGCTTGATATTAAGCTAACATACCAGCTGATTATGGCTAAACGGCACGAGCGACAAACTTTTGGATTTGGTAACAAATTAGCGACAAATTATAGTGCAAGTCAAAAATCGGAAAAATAACTTTGTCGTGCTAGCTTCATATACATCTTAGAAGAGCTCCAACAACTAAATGGTTACTGTCATTTTGAATTTTTTTTAATGAAAGTAAAATCCTTGCACAGAATGTTTTTATTTTACTTAATATTTACATGTAGGTACCTACTAGGGAATACTATAGTATTATAGTAGATTTGAATTAAATTAAGGAAGCGCGTATGTTTTTGACTAAGAAGTCACTACTGAATTGTAAGTATTCGATCAAAAATTTAAATAAATAACTTATAATATACAATACGACGTTTTGACCTCTTTTACTTTTATTACTATCAATAGTTATGTATGCTTTTGTTTATCAAAATATCATACAAATTGTTTTATACATAAAAATATATCACAAACGATTTTTAATGCAATTGTGACAAACTCATACTAACTAGAATAATAGAATATCTCTAGATAATGAGCAGTTATTATAATTAAAAAATAATGGATATGATGGAGCAATCTTCTTTTACATTTTATTGCGTTAAAAGGCTTGTAACAATTACATAGATTTTATAAGTGAACCATTTAATGTTGCATGATAATTGATAAGCATAAGTTGTAGAATTCCTCTCAAAATTCACTTTCTGGAACCCCCTATTTTATCCATTTTTATTCCCGAAAATTTAGATACATTAAGTGACTTATATAAGACGTTGTTTCAGGAAGACATTTTTTCAGTGAAAAACAGATATCAACGTGCTCACTAAATATTACAGAACATTCATTGTTAAGGGACACTACAGAAACAAAATATCGTCCTAAAGCATGACAATAACATTTTGAGGCACATTTAAGATTAATAATAATGCATCTATTGCTACATTGAATAAGAAAATAATGAGACCTTACATCAAAAGAAATATTGGTGATAAAAAAAAAACTAGGGCCATTTTCGGTTTTTGAGCGAGTTTTACATACGGAATACCTGGTTTCATTAATGTCACTAAAAAAAGTTATTATTTTTGTGACCAGTGGAATTGTTGTCGAAAATCATCGATGCAAAAGACATTTTTTCTGTTGCAGATATCGATTTTTAATAAAAGACAAAATGGTAGCTAAGACATGTCCTTTCCTTCTTAAATGTTAAAGTTATTATTCAACCCTCCTAAAAAGTTTAGAACAATCGTATCTCGAAAAGGAAATATCGTATCGCTAATTTGTCGCTGAAAAATGACACATTCAACGAATTTGTCGGTAATTTTATCTCCAACTGATAAAAAAAAAACTGCTGGAAAGCCATTAAACTCTCGAAAGGTAACGTGTTGTCCAACTTGGGGGAAACAGGGAAAACCTAATTTAAAAAAAAATTGTAAATAAATCCTATCTCTTAAAGCAAATGTAACAAAGAACCCCTTGATTGATTGGTTGATGGTTCTCCAGCAGTTTTTCGCTTATCAGTTGGAGATAAGACTGGCGACAAATTCGTTGAATGTGTCATCTTTCAGCGACAAATTAGCGATACGATATTTCCTTTTCGAGATACACTATGTGTAGTGCTAGCTTGATATTAAGCTAACATACCAGCTGATTATGGCTAAACGGCACGAGCGACAAACTTTTGGATTTGGTAACAAATTAGCGACAAATTATAGTGCAAGTCAAAAATCGGAAAAATAACTTTGTCGTGCTAGCTTCATATACATCTTAGAAGAGCTCTAACAACTAAATGGTTACTGTCATTTTGAATTTTTTTGAATGAAAGTAAAATCCTTGCACAGAATGTTTTTATTTTACTTAATATTTACATGTAGGTACCTACTAGGGAATACTATAGTATTATAGTAGATTTGAATTAAATTAAGGAAGCGCGTATGTTTTTGACTAAGAAGTCACTACTGAATTGTAAGTATTCGATCAAAAATTTAAATAAATAACTTATAATATACAATACGACGTTTTGACCTCTTTTACTTTTATTACTATCAATAGTTATGTATGCTTTTGTTTATCAAAATATCATACAAATTGTTTTATACATAAAAATATATCACAAACGATTTTTAATGCAATTGTGACAAACTCATACTAACTAGAATAATAGAATATCTCTAGATAATGAGCAGTTATTATAATTAAAAAATAATGGATATGATGCAGCAATCTTCTTTTACATTTTATTGCGTTAAAAGGCTTGTAACAATTACATAGATTTTTTAAGTGAACCATTTAATGTTGCATGATAATTGATAAGCATAAGTTGTAGAATTCCTCTCAAAATTCACTTTCTGGATCCCCATATTATCGATTTCTTTCCCGAAAATTTAGATACATTAAGTGACTTATATAAGACGTTGTTTCAGGAAGACATTTTTTCAGTGAAAAACAGATATCAACGTGCTCACTAAATATTACAGAACATTCATTGTTAAGGGACACTACAGAAACAAAATATCGTCCTAAAGCATGACAATAACATTTTGAGGCACATTTAAGATTAATAATAATGCATCTATTGCTACATTGAATAAGAAAATAATGAGACCTTACATCAAAAGAAATATTGGTGATAAAAAAAAAACTAGGGCCATTTTCGGTTTTTGAGCGAGTTTTACATACAGAATACCTGGTTTCGTTAATGTCACTAAAAAAAGTTATTATTTTTGTGACCAGTGGAATTGTTGTCGAAAATCATCGATGCAAAAGACATTTTTTCTGTTGCAGATATCGATTTTTAATAAAAGACAAAATGGTAGCTAAGACATGTCCTATCCTTCTTAAATGTTAAAGTTATTATTCAACCCTCCTAAAAAGTTTAGAACAATTAGAGGCAGTTTATATCCTTGTCGTATTTTAGAAAAACAAATATATATTTCAGAAAGTAGTACTTTTATATATTTGTTTGAAATACAAAGCATTTTTGATTGATGGAGAAAAAAATATTAATTTTTGTTGTTAAAACGAGCGAAAAACTAATTTTATTTCTACCAACATTGATGACATATTTCATACGTATATTCAAATTCAATCTTATATTATTTTATAGGACATATTATATTGTCTATGAGAGGTGTAGATAATTTCTTTATCAGAAAAGTTAGTCATAATATATTTATACCTTATTTGAAATACTGCATGAATTCTGAACCTATCTAATAATGTTGCATTCGTTTTCATTTCTATTTTTGAAAGAATGACACACTTGCCTGTATAAGGTCACCTTCGGAACCGCCATTAAAGTCCAAAACAACCACAAAATTGCATTAAGTACAACTGTTTTGGTATTCAAAACTGTTTAAGAAAAGGCATAGCGTCATGGCTGAGGATATGACTGGTTTGATACAATCAAATTCATTTTGTACATTTACATGATTTTTTGTTCTCAGTAGGTATGTGGAGGAAGTACGGCGTCAAACACGTAACCCTAATGACATCATCGTATTGCATTAACCTCTTATGTAAATAATTTAACGGAAGTACTTGACGTGTACAAATGGTTCTTTAACTTGTCGTTAATAAGATATTACAATAATTTTAAGCTCGTAAAGCTTGCAGCTGTCTGGTTTATTGTTTAACAGAACGGTACGAAGAAACAGGTGACCTAATGACGAAAACAGTGTAATATTTTTATACTTATAAAGCATTAATAGAATTTCATCAAAATCAAATCAAAATAAAAACCCAACAGAAATATAACCTAAATCAGGGATTCACGATTAAAGTTTGATATCTAATAAGTTTTGTTTCATGTCCATGGTGCTAGGTAAAATCTCCACAATTGTGATAATAGGGAATTGGACAAAAATATTAAGTCCGAAGAAAAACTATTTAAAATTTCGTTGAACGTTTCGCTACTTATTTATAGCTTCCTCAGCTACTCATTTTTAATCTTTCCTCTCGTCCAATCATCTTAAAACCAACTGTATGGTTAGTCATAATTCAGTTAAATTAATCTAAAAATCTTTTTGGCTTGGTTACAAATGTGCGAATAGATACTAAAAATAAATAACACAAACTTTTTCTTTTCAAAAGAACAAAAACACAACAACTTATAGTTTAGTTACACTTAAACTATATTTTACAATTAATAAAACTGAAAAAACGGATTCTGTCAATAATTGCAAATTATAAATTATTCTTAAACATTTCTCTACCTCTCGATTATTTTATCGTGTCATAAAGAAAAAAATACTAGAATGAGAATAGTTTAGTAAAATTAGTGATAAGAACTTTAAAAAATGTTTTCTAATCAAGTCAATTTTACTAGAATTCAGTCTCAACACCGAACGTAGATTGACTAGACATTTCTAGTAAAATCTCCTTGAGCGTCTGGTCGTCCATATAATTGACAGATTTTTTAGTCATGTTTGCTAGAATTCTAGCAATATTTTCATGATTCTTTTCTCCGTGTACTTATATTCATTAAAAATTGAATAAAGGACCACAAAATATTTCCAATTGGATACAATCTTGGTGATAAATATAGCGGGCGTTTCATTAAGAGCGTTTCATATCTCGGAAAGTACTGGATATAGAAAAAAAAAAAGAAAAACCTTAGAAATCATTTTAAGTTCCGCATTTCTGCGGGAGGGGATCAATTGATAGGATGAATAAAGAAATTCAAGATTTGAACAATTGAAAAATTTCGCATACGTTTTGTCTCAAGCTCATTGACGTCTAATTATTATTTAAATAAATGTCTAATTATTTAAGCCGCTGTAGGTATCTTCTAAACGACTTATCCGATTTTAACAAACTCAGGCTTGTTTGAAAGAGAAATGTAAGTGTTTTCAATTACCGTTTTTATTGATACCCGACAGTTTCGAATAAAATTGCTAAAGGGTAGATACAGTGGCGGCTCGTGGTCGAATACGAAGGGGGTTCTCAAAGTTAATAACATGTAGGTAATATCAGAACATGAAGCGTATTTCACGATGTTTCAAATGCGCCGCAGGCGAAGATTTTTAATATTTTTAGGTGTTGGTTTGACAAATAAAATGTTCAAAAATTATTTCTGTTTGTGTCTCAGATTTGTACATATCTATATGGTAAATGAAAGCAGCACGCTCTCGAGACGTGCTAGTTAATGTAAACATGAAGTGTTTAGTCTATTGGCCCTTTTTGGTTTTACGTTAGTTAGTTCTAAGTTTGACTTTGTCTCAAATGCATCTTCTGAAGTTTTTAATAAAAGGATATTTTAATGTTATAAAAAGAATAATTCGATGCAGTTTTATTTAAACTAAAATACCCATAATTCTAATAGGTTATGGGCCCAGATACGTAGTGCTTTAATAGTGCAATTAAAAAAAAAAAACTGAAATAAAAATATGTATATTAAATATAAGTGTGTGTTTAAAACTTTTATGTGTTAAGTTCGTATTTAGTAAACGATTAACAATTTGCGGCGTAAGTGTATATAAAATGGATAAAGCAAAAATAAAGAGAAATATTAAAACTTTCAATGGTGAAAAATATACAGTGTGAAATATAGAATTCGTTCTATGTTAACTGAATTGAACATTATCAGTGTGATTGATAACGAAATACCACAGGAAGTAACAAACGAATGGATGCAGGCGAATGGTAGTGCAAAGGACATTATAACAAATTATTTATCAGACTCACTTTTAATCGCATATGGAAAACCAGAATACACTGCGAGAGACATATTTCAAAAGTTAGATGCATTGTATGAACGTGAGAGCATTGCAACTCAAGTGTCAATCCGAAGAAAATTAAGTGCACTAAAACTGCAAAGTGACACATCACTTTCAAAACATTTTTCAGTGTTTGATGAATTAATTGAAGAATTAGTTGGTGCAGGTGGTAAAGTTGATGAATCCGACAAAATTACTCAACTATTAATGACCCTTCCAAAATCGTATGACGGTGTAGCTACGGCAATTGAAACATTGACAAAAAGTGACTTAAGTTTAGCTTTTGTAAAATTAAGACTGTTGGAACATAAAGTAAAATTGGCAACAGAGAATGCTGACACCAGTACAAAAATTTTACATGCTGAAAAAATCTATGAAAATAGAAATAGATTTAAACAGTCAAAAATTGCAAAATCTTATTCAAATAAATTTGCAAGAAAACGATATAATAATAAATTCAAGTCGAATAAAAAATCGTTTGAAGGAAAGTGTTATCACTGTGGACGAAAAGGACATAGAAGAAATGATTGCTATTATTATAAAAGAGAATTTCAACGTAGTGATAGTGATTATAAAAGAACACTACAAACAATAAAATTAAGTGATGAATCTGGATCATCAGGTTTTGTGTTCATGACTGGAAAATACTGTGCAGCTGATGAAGAAAGAAATGAAATAACATTTTTATTGGATTCTGGAGCATCTGACCACATAATCAATCGAGAGGATCTAACCAGTGGGTTCAAGCAGTTAATCAGTCCAATCAAAATATCAGTGGCGAAAAATGGGACACACATCACCGCAACGAAGATAGGAACCTTAAAAGTGATAAGCGATATGGGTGTCCGAGGTGAACTGCATGGCGTCCTTTATTCCCCCGATGTACCATACAATCTGTTGTCGGTAGCAAAAATGCAGAGTACTGGATTAACTGTAATGTTCAGTCCAAATGGTGTAAAAATTTACAAAGACGGTAAGATGGTGTTAAAGGGTAAGTCAACAAATAATTTAGTAACAATTGATTTTAAAACTGAAATAACAAAAATAGAAGCATATAATGTTATTAAAGTTGACTACGAATTGTGGCATAAACGTTTAGGTCACATTAGTAAAAATAAATTTTTAGAATTAAAAAATAAAGAGATGATTAATGAGATGAAATTATTTGAGAATGTAAATCCTAATAACAGTTTGTGTGAGGCATGTATTAAAGGTAAACAAGCGAGGCTTCCTTTAAATAAAGAAAAAGATAAAAATCACGTACAAAGGCCGTTATTTGTAGTACATTCAGACGTAAACGGTCCGATCACTCCATCTACAATTACAAATAAAAACTATTTTGTTACTTTTATCGACCAATATACACATTACTGTGTAACATATTTAATGGCAAATAAATAAGAGGTCTTTTCAAAATTTCAAGATTATGTAGGAAAAGCTGAAGCAAATTTTAATTCAAAAACTATTAATTTATATTGTGATAATGGTCGAGAGTATTTATCAAATGAAATGAAAGATTATTGTAGGCAGAAAGGTATTAGTTACCATTTAACTGTTCCACGAACCCCACAACTAAATGGTGTAGCTGAACGTATGAATAGGACAATTGTTGAAAAGGCTAGAGCAATGGTAATAGGTGCAGGTTTAGCTAAAAATTTTTGGGGTGATGCAGTGCTCACCGCCACGTATTTAATAAACAGGACACCTACAAAGGCATTAAAAGAAAATAAAACACCATATGAAATGTGGCATGGTGTAAGACCACAAATAAAATATTTAAGGGTTTTTGGTTCTACTGTTTATGTGCATAACAAAACCAGTAAGTCGAAATTTGACGAAAAGTCGTGGAAGGGAATACTGGTAGGATACGAACCAAACGGGTATAGAGTGTGGGATGTGGAAACAGAAAAATGTTTTGTAGTTAGAGACATAATAGTAGACGAAACAAATTTTTTAGTGTCAAGGCCTGTAGGGGTTATTGCAAAACCTCAAAGTAAAACTGATGTTTCTGACAGTGGATCAAAATCAGTAGAGGTACAAAAATCTGGTAGTGAGAAACCAGATGAAATAAGCAGTAATAAAGGGTATAAAACTGATATTCCTGACAATAAGTCAAAATCAGTTACATTGGAAAGTAAATCTGATAGTAATAAATCAGAGAAAATAAGTCTGAGAGGATCAGACACTGTAAACGAAACAGGCAATAATATAAACAGGTTTTCGTATCAAGACGCTAATAATTCGAAACGTTTTTGTTTAGAACCTAGGAGGAGTGAAAGAATTAAAACATGTCCACCGATCTGTTATAATGAAGATTATAATTCAAATGATTATCTTTTATGTGCTCAATCAGTAGTGTGTAAAATTCCTACTTGTTATCAGGAAATAAAAGATAGGGATGATAAAGAAAAATGGGAACGTGCTATTAATGAAGAAATTAACTCTTTAATGATAAACAAAACATGGACATTAGTTGATAAACCTGACGGTAAAAATATTGTTGATTGTAAATGGGTATTTTCTATTAAAAATGATGAATTCGGAAACCCATTAAAATATAAAGCACGTCTTGTAGCAAGAGGGTTCAGTCAAGAATATCTTACAGATTACAATGAAACTTTTGCGCCAGTAGCAAGAATTACAAGTTTTAGATTGTTATTGGCATTTGCTAATCAATTTAATTTATTAGTACATCACATGGATGTAAAAACAGCATTTTTAAATGGTCACTTAAAAGAGGAAATATATATGAAAGTACCTGAGGGAATTCAAAATAGTAAAAATAAAGTTTGCAAACTGAATAAATCATTATATGGGCTTAAACAAGCTGCTAGATGTTGGTTTGAGGTTTTTGATGAAGCTTTAAAAGAAATAGGTTTCAAAAATTCTGAAGTAGATTCCTGTATTTACATTTTAAATAAAAAAGACATTAGCAAAAATATTTATTTAGTTTTGTATGTTGATGATGTAGTAATAATTACTGCTGATATTGAAAAACTCAATAATTTAAAAATTTATTTGATGAATAAATTTGCTATGGTTGATTTAAAAGAAATTAAACTTTTTCTCGGAATTAAAGTTACAAGAAGTTATGAAAGAATAACTTTAGATCAAAGTGCATATATTAAAACAATACTTCACAAATTTAAAATGCACGAATGTAAACCTTGTGAAACGCCTCTTGAAAATAAAGTAAATTATATAGCTTTAAATTCAGATAAGAAATGTGATGCACCTTGTCGAAATCTTATTGGATGTTTAATGTATGTAATGGTATGTACAAGACCAGACTTAAGTGTAGCTGTTAATATTCTAAGTAAATATACAAATAAAAATAATGAAGAACTTTGGAAATCTTTAAAAAGGGTTCTTAGATATATAAAAGGGTCAGTAAATTTAAAATTAACATACACAAGGACTAACTATAATAATATTTTGGTCAGCTATGTAGATTCAGATTGGGGAAGTAATGAAAACGACAGAAAAAGTACAACAGGGTATATTTTTAAATTATTTGAAAATAATACTATTTCTTGGAATACGAGAAGACAGTTGTCAGTAGCAGCTTCGTCAACTGAAGCCGAATATATGGCACTTTATGAATCTGTCAAGGAAGCTTTATGGTTAAAATCTTTGTTAAAGAGTATAAATATGAATATTCTAGAACCAATTATTATTTATGAAGACAATAATGGTTGTATTAGTATTGCAAACAATCCAAGTAACCATAAAAAAACAAAACATATTGATATTAAATATCATTTTTCACGAGAACAGGTAGAGAAAAATGTAATAAAATTAATGTATATTCCAACAGGTGAACAATTGGCGGACGCTTTGACGAAACCATTACCAGCACCTAAATTCAAGGAATTAAGGGATAATATGAATTTAAAGTATTAATTAAGTATATGATAATTATTTTATATTTTTGAAGTGGTCTGGTCAAGTTTTTTTTCTGGGTTTTTTCCTTGATCCTGCGCAACAGATGTTGGACCACATGTAAATAAATATATTTCCCAGAAATCATGAGGAAGATGCATAACAAAGTATAATTAAATAATTTACATAAGTTACTTACAGTTAATATAAAATTATATGTTTAAATTTAATTTCCACAAATTAATTTTTGAGGGGGCGTGTTGGTTTGACAAATAAAATGTTCAAAAATTATTTCTGTTTGTGTCTCAGATTTGTACATATCTATATGGTAAATGAAAGCAGCACGCTCTCGAGACGTGCTAGTTAATGTAAACATGAAGTGTTTAGTCTATTGGCCCTTTTTGGTTTTACGTTAGTTAGTTCTAAGTTTGACTTTGTCTCAAATGCATCTTCTGAAGTTTTTAATAAAAGGATATTTTAATGTTATAAAAAGAATAATTCGATGCAGTTTTATTTAAACTAAAATACCCATAATTCTAATATTAGGAGAAACAAATACTTATGGCATTTAATAACACAATTAATAAAAACCTTACGTTTACTTATACAGGAAATCCATTTGTCTATGTTTTGCCGACAAATGTGACAAATCCGTAACCCCTGTCTTTGTCCACTCAACACTTTCATTAGGATAACCGGCAAAAATCAGGCACGGAAAGCAAAATAATGCGTTTAATTTATTACACCCACACAACCACGAAGTTTTTTTATACTGTTTTACTTTAAACACACGTTTGAACTTTTTATTTTTTAAGGTACACTCTTGTGTCAGCTGTAGTTTTGGGCGAGGTGGAACCTTTTCTTTATTTCGAAACGATTTTGAAAATTATTTGAATTTTCTTTAATATATTTTACCGAACACGACTCCATCATTTACGTAATATTTTAATTAACACGTATTGTGCAATAAATTGTGCGTCATTTACAATTAGTGGACTTTGAACTCTGAAATCTGAACATACTTCTGAACATAATTTTTTTACTATCGGTTCCTACCAACACTAGCTTCCAGAGCCTTTAAAAATGACTCGTACTGGACATTTTCACCAGTTGGCAGGTTGGCAGGCTAACCGAAGTTGCAAAACCCTGGCAGAATGTTGGTAGCCGTGCCGACGTAGCACGACATTATTCCGGCTGATTCCGGCTTCTCGTGCAGTGCACCTAAACGCTGTATGTTGAGTGTATTTTATCTTCCATTTCACGCGTCCGACCACCTCTCTCTCTCTCTAACACATGGACATATCAAACGGAGTATCGCTCACATGATATGTTCAGAATCAAACTTGAACCAAAAAAGTTAGGTAAAGTCGTCAGCGACACAACAAAAATTTAAATATTTTCTATGGGTTACGGGTTGGTGTTTTGTAACTATGAACTATGAAATGGTAAAAGAGATGTATACGAGTATTATACGATAATCATCAATAATATAATAAATATTAAAAGGATAAAATTATATGGCGTAACTAGTTCAATTTTTAAGGGGGTTCACTGAACAAATGCACCTACAGTAAAACCGCCACTGGGTAGATACCATTCCCAATAACAACAGTATTTATTTTTTTTCACAAAAATTTAAACCATTTCCCAGTCGGAAAATAGATTAAATGCAAGAAAAGCCGTTAAAATAGCAGTTCGATATCTCCGTCCGTTTCAGAGTAAATACTTCTTACTTTTTACATTATTTTAAAAATTAGTTACCCACAGTTTGATAACTAAGTAGGGTCAGGTGGGGGGGGGGGTAATTGTGAACAATTTTGGAAGCTTGACTTTTGAAGCTCCATGTATCTTAAATGAATATTAAATTTAGGCGACTAAATGATTAATTTAGGTCCTTGTTTAGTTTTAAGTGAATTTCTGTTATTAAATATGCAAATTCGGATATTTTTTTTGCAAAAAAACTTATGTTTACAATAATTACCCCTTCACTTATTAATGCAGTCGAAAACTTAGGGGTCAATGTGAACAATCATCTTGTTTGTACTGGCTTTATAAAGGTTTTTAATGGGGTAAATGTGAACAATTCGCTTTCAAATGTGAATTCCAATGAAAAAGCCATGTTCACAATTACCCCAAAAATTATATATTATATAGAAATATTTTCACTGTTTAACATAAAATATTGCGATACTCTTCCTCTGCTGTTTAGCGCGCTAACGCATCCAACCGTCAAAAGTCTATAATTCCCATTAGTTGGAATAATCAAGAGTCCTATTTCATCGAAATAAAGAGCCTGTTTATAATTACCCCACCTGGCCCTAAACGCAACGTAAGAAAACTAAATTAATAATAACTTCATTAAGAGTGTAAATATAAGAAATTTTGATTTGCCAACTAAGTAGCTGCTTATTTTTAAAATAAATATTTATCACATTTGAAAGTTTGATTTATATTCAAGATCTTGATTGACAAATTTATTTTCATATTTGATTTTCTAATTAATAGTGAGAAATAACATATCTACAGTTAGTTCCTTCCAAGCTGAAAGTGTACCATCAACTATTAGGAATTCCAAACACATGTAGGTACAGTAGGTATGTATAGGTATACTTCAAAGTTAAATGATGATAGCTAATTAATATTAACGCATAGTACCTACATGCATGTTGTAAGCAGGCGAAGGACACAAACTTAAATTAAAAGTTGAACAAGATGAATGGAGCAAAAAAAAAGCCATTAAAGTAGAGTATGTTTCCGTGGTTTTTCAGCTCCTTTTACGAGGTTATTGGCCTTTAAAATACGACCTTACATTTTATTTCTGAGCTCTAACTCTTTAGCAACATGCACCACTTCATTCTTACGTATTTCTGAAGTGTTTCTTGCCATTTTCGAAACAAGGCCAATTATTGCAGTAATTTAAAATGTGGTATACATATTTAACTAAAATTTCTACTAATAATGAGTATAAATAAAATAACAATGAATAATCAAGAGCAGAACGGACACGCATATGCTAGCAGCAGGTGCATCAGCAGTGTAGAATTTCGTTGTGTGGGAAAGAAGCTTACAGTTGAAGAATAATTGGGTTCAAAAGAGGGAAGAAGGTGGGCCAAATTGTATAAGGTAGCTATTTATTCGTGTTACAAAAAAAATGTGAACTATGACGGGACGCCTGGCAGATGTGAAACATCGAGTTTGCACAAGTAATATGCATGAAAGACAATATTACGACAAGAACTAAATATGGCATAATGAAAAAACCAATTTTACGAAATTTTCCACAAAATTATGACTATTTATTTAATAAACATTTATTTTTATTAAATACAAAAATTAAAAATTCAAAAATTTATTTCAAGTTGCGACAACTCAATTCTTTTAATCAATGACTTCAGTAATAGTTAAATTCGATGTTGGCTCTGACAGCATTACTGTGATAATTGGTCGAGGATAACTGAAGTATGTGACAAAAGTATTGGACATAACATTATCGAGACATCTAATAAATACAGCATCTATTGTTGTTGCATATCTGGTAGTAGGTTTTCTTGGATTGTTGTTAATTTGCAATTGAAATTCTTTTTGGGGGAACGTAATTAATGAAATTGTTTCATCTTTAGCAAAAGTTACATTGAAATCTCCAGCTAAAATAAATGGTAGTTTATCTTAATTGGTTTTAAAAATTATTGAACCTCTGTGACTGTACGGAAATAATTTCTAATGTCTTATTTTAATTTCCTATTAAGTAAATAAGAATAAAAATAAAACGCTTTTTTGCTTTAGTTATAAAATCAAAATAAAAAAAATATTTTTCTTGTCTTGTATAATTTGAAAAGCGTGGACATTTCTTCATACAGACAGGAATTTATTTTGATCTTTTAGAGTACTGTAAACTTTAATGTGTAAACAAACCACCCTGCTATAACAAATATCCAGCAAGGTGCATAACACTTATGGATAAAGATAAGTAGATTTTCATTTATCACCTGAGATAAAAAAGGGGGGGGGTCTCACAAAGTATCATCAAATCTCATTCGAAGAGATAGGGGTTATTGAAATACTTTTTACAATTAAATTTTGTTAAAAATATTATTTCTCATTTATAAGTAAAAAAGGTATAGACAATATTCCTGAATTAGTATTATCATTAGTATCTGGTATTAGGTACATTAATACTTATATGTATAGTAGTAATATGTATAATAATTTATTAGGTGAATCTCACGTGTGGAGTAAGGGGGTTTACCATATCTCATCAAATGGGAGGAGACTAAATTATAAAAAAAATATCTCACGTAATTAACTGATGTCCCCTAGATACCTATCGACGCGGATGTCTAAACCAGAACGGAAATTTAATTATTGTTTTAGAAATTAATTAAAAGGAAATAATTGCCATTCACCACCCTAGATTTGTTAGAAACAGAATTCATTGTTTAAGTACAAAATTTTAGTAAATTCCATTAAGTATTTATTAAACTATATAAAGATATCTACTCCTGGCAAATTTTCTAGATGAAAAAGCCCTTTATACTTGATTCTATTAATCTTGCCTTAATTATTGAAGACAATATTATCAAGACAAGAATTTAAAAAAATCAAATATCTTATAAAACCCTATTTCCAATAAATTATAAATCAAACTGAATGGCTCCATGCAAGGAGGTTAATTAATTAATTTCAAGTAACTGCAAGTAGGTATATCGCCATCTATTAATAATATTTATTGAAACATGAACGCAATGGTAAAACTTATCTCTCTTTACACTCGATTTTGAAGTTATTGGTAATTTCCAATAATATTACAAACGAAGTATTTTAAATGCCAGAACAATAACACTTATTGTAAGTATCAAAAAGGGGTTCAAAAACGCGAAATATTCCATAAGTAGGTCATTTTTATGTACGTATGCATAAAAATTCTGATTACTTTAAAAATAGATACTAATTTAAAACCAAATACATTATAAATAATTGTATTCCAAAAAACGATCTGATAAAAATACTTTGAAGAATTTACATGGTGCATATACACATTTGAATGCACGATTTTCTAGGAAAAGTGTCATTCCACTTCCCTTTAATTTTGGATTCTATAAATACGAGAAGTATTACGCAACGAATTATTCCAAACATCTGAAGCACTTGGCCGGGTGGTAAACAACATTTCTGTCATTGTTTTCCTTCCGTAATATTTATTTATAGTTGCCAGTAATGTCACCAGATTACTTAAG
Source organism: Agrilus mali (assembly GCA_029378335.1). Classification (NCBI taxonomy): domain Eukaryota; kingdom Metazoa; phylum Arthropoda; class Insecta; order Coleoptera; family Buprestidae; genus Agrilus; species Agrilus mali. Next base: position 5,976,496 of record CM055657.1, on the reverse strand, counting down.
AAAGATGTTCACCACTTTCACAGTTTCGAGGAAAATACTTTCTCAATTAGTGATTAGGATTAGGTATTTTAATTTCCGGCAGATGTTTACCTGAATTTTATTCGTTATTATTTATTTCCTCTTTATCCTAGCGAGTGCAATTGTAACAATCTTGAGGGAGTGTCATGAGAATATAATTGCTACCCTTTTTGATATTTCATATCTCAAAACACTGTATGATCTTTTCTGTTTGTTTGTCTGTCTGTCTGCCTGTATCTGCCGATGATACAACAATCATTAAACATTATGTAAAATCTAATATATAAAATTCTCGTGTCACAATGTTAGTTACCATACTCCTCCGAAACGGCTTGACCGATTTTTATGAAATTTTATATGCATATTCAGTAGGTCTGAGAATCGGGAACTATCTATTTTTCATACCCCTAAGTGATAAGGGTTGTCCACCCCTAACTTTTTTATTTTTTTGGACAAATGTTTTTATGATGTGGCATTAAACAATACATATAACTCTTAATTTTCACCCTTCTACCACCAACCCCCATTTTTTAATAACGATAGTAGCACTGTAATAATCTTTGTCAACTCTCAGTGGTCAATAACTGATCAATTATTATCAATCGATTAGTCATCCCCGCCAGGCGTCTACTGATGTCACTACCCACCCAGCAAACAGCACATAGTGGGGATGAGAATGAAGCAGATTTTTTTAGAATGTTACTATTGGCAGCATGCAAAGTCATGGTAGGGGAGAGTGGCGCTGATTGTCGTTTTAACACGTAGTCTTATAGAAATGTCCGCTTTTTTTGCGGACGGTGGCCACTGAACTATTTTCAATCCATAAGATTAAACATTAAAAGTCCAACTTTTTGGGGGCAGCACCTGTCTTGCACTCTGCCTATAGGGCGTTCAAATATGCTCTAAGAAGTAAAAGAATGTTTTATTACAACATTTCAGAATGATTTGGCAATGTTCAAGAATGTTCCAGAATCTTAAAGATCATTCAAGAATGTTCCAGAGTGTTAAAAAAAGTTTAAGAATGTTTTGAATCATTATGAGATGTTCTGGATAGGTCTAAATTCGCAAATATTCTAGAATGTTCCATCAAACGTGTAATATATTCTTACCCGGGCAACGCCGGGTATTGCTGCTAATAATTACGTGAGCTTAAAATGGGAAGGGAACCGGCAAAATCACATCAAATATTATTCAAAGCAAATAAGAATTATTAAAAATTTCACGTTTATTTATTTAACTTTTTCTTTTGATAAAAAAAAATAGTGTCATAGGACAAATCTCACGTGAGGATAAGAGGGGAATCCCACAACATCTTACTAAATCCCACTAAGGAAGAAAGAGAGGTTCAAATTGAAGAATTAATTAATGGACGTCCCATCATTATTCATGTCTAATAAAATTTAAAAATTTATAAAATATATATATCTATATGGGCACATAAAGTACCTCATTTTAAGTTTGAAAAGAAAATAAAAAATTCCATTTATTCATTTATTTATTTATTTTAATTTTGACCTTTTGTGTTAGTACCTATTCTTTATTTCATATTTTTAATTGTTTTAGTTTTCTAGACATAGTAATTACTACTTAATTATATATTCTAAAACACAAATCCCCTTATATCGAACTTTGTCAGAAATTGAGCACGCCTTTGTACCTATTTTTAAAATATATTTAATAGTTTCCCGGGTTATATATAAAGTAAAGGTTTTGAACACGAAATGGGATAGTCTTGTTTTGCCATTCGTAAACTGAAACAAATTCTAACATCTGAAACGAATAAAATACGAATTTCTTTAACAGATGAAATTGGCAAGAATGATGGGCCTAGTCACAAGTTATTTCTGACTAAGTCAGTTTAGTTGTCATAAACAACGTTTTATGTTTTATTAGCCGGTGCTATTTATATAAATTAAATAAACAATATACATACGTAAATATATAATGAAATTTATAAAACCTACCAAAGTATTGTTTATTCAAGGATGAATTGTTTTTCTGAAAACGCAGAAAGTTTTAGTGAAATTCTCAAAATTTAATGAAATTGTTAAGAAACAAAAACATGAATATTGATGATAAAATAAAAAATATTACCAAAATCTTAAATTTAAAAAGACAGAGCTAGGCAGAACTTCACTGCTTATTGCTTGCAAATATGCTTTACTAAAAGTATAGTTTTTTTTTTGAGTAACAATACAGTGGGTTGCGTTTCACAATGAATATTTAGTAGAAATCTACAATATTGTTTCAACCCTCGTTACTGAGAGTAACACTACTGCTGGGGAAAAAATGTACCGCGAGTATTGAAGCATTATTGGTTTTAATAAAAAAAATTATTGGTTTCTCAAAAAGCCTATACTTTTATTAATCAGAATGTTTCACATTAGTTTAAATGAGAGCTTAGAGCACTGTTTTTCAAGTAGTTGGGGCTTGGTAGTAGAGTTACTATATAAAGGTGCTTTGTAATTTATAATTTACGAAAGGACTTCAAACATACTCAAAGTGCTTGAAAGCAAGGCAAAACCATCAAAAAGATTTCAAACTCAAACAGAGTACGTATGAACTACATTCCAAAATACGTCACAGGACCAAGTCAAGATTAACTTCCTCGTACAAAAACAATAATATTTCTAACAAAGGAATAAAAGCTCATCACAGTTTACATTCGCTGAATTTAAAAAGGTAAACAAGGAGATGGAGTGGCCACGAATTCATTTAGGTGGGGAAATAAAATATTTTCATATACACTAACTACAGTTTAATATACATACTCATTTATATACATATTAAAAAAATAGTTTCTGCTGGTACCGTAACCTAAGGGATGGTTTGCAATTAGCATTTTTCACTAAAATTTTTTCAAGATCTCACAATAATTTTTTGTGTGTAAATTCTAGGAATTATTACACCCATGAAATAATTTGTCTAACGGTTATATATGGGGTACAAAACCCTTCAATATTCTGTCACCAGTTTTCACTAGAAGTTTTTCAAGATCCTACAATAATATTTTGTATGTAAGTTCTAGGAGACATATAAAGTAAGATTATACCCATGGTCACCCCTTGTCTCTTTTTACCTTTTTATAAGTCAGCGAATATCAGCTGTGATGAGCTTTTAATCCTTTGTTCGGTTATGTCGTTCTGTAACATCGTTTTGTACGAGGAAATCAATCTTGACTTGGTTTTGTAACGTATGTCGGAGTGTAGTTCATACGTACTGTGTGGATGTGGCTATCCTCACACCCGTGTCCGATTTGCACCATTATGGTGTCCTTTTTACAAGTGCTTAGGGTTTTAAATTTAATTACTTCTCGATGTAATTCATAATCCAAGAGCTTTTAAAAAAGGGTATAATGAGTGGAATTGTGGATTATGTGATGCTAGAGAAGAGACGCTGGTTGCCCCCTTATGCTGTTGTAGTAATGAAGCTATGGGAGTGCAAAGGGATGAAATAAAAATTTTCTGAGAGAATAGAAGGGCGATAGATTAGAAAATGATATTAGAGAGTTAACAGTTGAAACATTAAGAGGTAAATGTGCAAAAAAAAAGACAGGGATGGAATTAAAAGCAGAATCATTTACAGTATAAGGTTGCGAATACGAGCAGATTTACGAAGTGTACAAGATGGGAATTAATATGTAATAAGTAAGGAATGTTTAAATATCAATTATAAATATAAGAGAATGTAGGTGAGCTTATGTATGTACTTATAATAAATTAGGAGCAATTTGCAAAAACCTTGCTGGTATGAAAAGAAATAAAATTTACATTATTGTACTAGCTTTTAAAATAGAAAGCGAATAAAACGATGAAAAGTTTCAATTATAATTTTATTAATCACAACAATTGTTTCGCCAAACATTGTCTTCTTCAGGTGAAGATGAGTCTGATTGACAAGTTACAAACATCGGTTTATATATAAACGGTAAATACTAAGTAAAGTGAGAAATAAGTGGGGGAATAAAAGGAATAAAATTTTTGAAAACAAATTTAACAAAGGAGACCAATTAACTTCGATTTGATTATTAAGTAAAACATTAAATTATTATATTTATTAACTTATAAACTTTCTGTTAAATTGAGTTTAATACTTTTGGGTAATTCTTTTAAAATTTTGAAATTATCATTAAAAGAGTGTTTTTCAAGCAACAAATGTTCAGCGTAGGTAAAATCTATTTTTTTATTGATGTAGCTACGTTTATGTTCACGAATCCTATGAATGAAAAGGCCTCCTAGTTAGACTTGATTGCAGTCACCACATGTTTGGCGAAACAATTGTTGTGATTAATAAAATTATAAATGAAACTTCATCGTTTTATTCGCTTTCGATTTCAAATATGAAGTTTCAACAAGTAACGCCTACAACAATTAATTATAGTAATAATATATTGATGACATTTACCTAACCGACGTCCCGATAAACCTTCAAAATGACACCTATGTTGATTTTTAGACCATTTACCTCTTTTCAACCCTTAAAAGATTAAAAAAGAAAACGCGAAACATTTGTATATTTATTTGTTGACTAGAGTAATCCTGCGAATTTTCGAATTGACACAACCATTCTCCATTATTTCTCCTAGTCCGGTCAAATTAGACCAAAAAATAAGAGTAAAGCTACATAAATTCCCACCAAGCTGAAAATCAGTGAGATTGTTTAAAATATGAATAAAAATAAAATATGAAAAGTCCCCATCTTTCCCCTGTATGGAAAAATTTTTATTCAAGGTTAAAGATCAAAATAATTAGTTTTTCGCGATTTTCAGCAAAACGGTAAGTTTTATCATAAAATTACCCCAGACAAAAATTGTAGATCATAAAATTATCTATAAAATATGTATCTCTATACCCCAAAATAAGCTATGTGACAAATTAATCCCCAAGATCTAGAAAATATTTAGTGCAAACAAAAAAAAGATTGTAGAGGAAAAATTTTCCCCAGAAGAATTCCCCTGAAAAATATATCCCCAAAAAATACCCCAAAGGAAAAAAATCCCCTATTTTTTGGGGAAAATCCCCTAATCTGGCAACCCTGACACTAATAGTATTTCATTTATTGGGCATACTGACATAAAGCAGATATAAGACCCTAGCCACGCATACAATTGAACAGGAGACAGATGTTGTCTCGAGGTTACACTGGCGTATAAAATAAGGGACTGGATTTCATTTTACCTTATATCTCAGAAACGGTGGCTTCTAGGAAAAAAATATTCATACATATTTTATAGATAATTTAATGATCTTCAATTTTTGTCAGAAGTATTTTTATGATAAAACTTACCGTTTTGCTGAAAATCGCGAAAAACTCATTTTTTTTACCTTTGACCTTGAATGAATTTTTTTCCATACAGGGGAAAGATGGGGAACTTTCAAATTTTATTTTTAATCATATTTTAAACGATCTTACTGATTTTCAGCTTAATGGGAATTTATGTAGCTTCGAATGTCTAAATTGACCGGACTATCCATACAAATTTTGAATTCCCGTTCTACTACCCATTCAGGCGTTGAAATTTAAAAAATCCGTTCCTAGTGGATGCCCGCGTTATGATAACTATCTGTTTGGATCAGTCAGTCAGTCAATGATCTGAATTCAGTGTACTTATTGTATTCACGAGGCGCCACTGCCCTATGTTATATCTAAACGAGCCGCCACTGTAAATTCGACAAGCTCCTACTTACTTTATGTACAGCATAAATATTTGAAATCATTTAAGTATCTACAACACACAGTAATAGTTACTACCTTCTGTAATTTATGTTCACGTTAAAGTTGGTAAGTTTTTTGAGAGGCAATTACAATAAAATTGAATTATCTTCGATATATTATGTGCAAAGCTTGTTCACTAACAATAATTCGCCGTCCCGAATGGAGCAGAATATGGTTCGTGCAGGTTTATAAATAAATCATGGATCCTATAACAAAATGTAGTTTGCATCTCATTTACAATAATTATGCTCGCAGCAGCCGTATGAATTTCAAATTGTATTTCTCTTGTAGGTAACATAAACTAGTTTAATAATTATACACATTTTTTATTTAGGTTTGTGAAAAGAGAGAACAAACTACTGGATGAAAACTTTCAATGATACATATGTAGAATGAACAACGTGTTCTTCTGGCAGGATGTAAACGACAACTTTGCAAATTATGTATGTTTTTGGGTCTTCCTGATGGGACCGAGGGTTCCTAATAGAAAAATTTTCAGTGCATTTCTGCCAGTAATATAGGTACTACTACATTATCTGTTCAAAAGTTAGAACCTTTCAAAACTCATAATAATGAGCGATAGAAAAGGAAAATAAAAAGCGTAGAAGGTTTAAGTAAGCCATTTGACTCAAAGTGGTGAAAGACACAAAATATGAAAAAGTCAACTGTCGAACGAAATGGATTTAGCTCTATTACGCCAAAGGATCACAAATGAATTACTTGATAATATTGTGGCTTTATTATTTTCTCTTTTATACCATCTACAGCTATCAATTTTAGGAGATTTAGATTTAGAAGAACAATATCTAAAATATTCTACCCTTTTACCCAATCATAATTGTTGATATTTCTTTATAGGTACCATAATATTGTGGGTTTTATCAGTAGGAATATTAGACAACCCATTTTACATTAATTGTAACGAATCTGTTATTGAATCTTAACCCTTCTTTCCACCGCTACACGGAGAGAATTAGATAGTAATTTTTACCTACAAATTTTTGGGTAAAAATTGTACATCTTTTACTTTATTATTTATTACTGGAACAGTATATCTACAAAACTGTATATCTACAAGAAAGAGAAAGATTAATATCATAAAATAAATTATGTGATTCAATTAATTTAAAGTTAAGACAAGAAAATTACAACGAAAATAAGCAAGGTAGAATTTAGCTTAAACTACCCCAAGAAAACTTCTATATATTTTTTTTAATTGAATTATGAACATTATTTAGTTCTGATTATTTAAAAAAAAAATAATATTCGACATATGACTAAAACCTGTCGACGCCACTGTAAATTGAAAAGATTCTTGAAGCATTCGGTAAGGTAGTAAAAAAAGAGGGAAAAACTCAACACTCAACTGTTTAAATGAATTTTAAAAAGCAATGTTCGTTGTCTGCTACTAAATAACAGCAAATTTATTGTTCCAGTAATAAATAATAAAGTAAAAGATTTACAGTTTTGACTTTACAGACCAAAACTGGCAAAATTAAACTAAACCGACCTGAAGTCAGTAACCCTGTTACATTATAGACGTATTTCAGAAAAAAATCACATTTATGTTAGTTAAGTATTTAAGAATTATCCCCTTTGTAATAATATACGTACACATATACACAAATACAGACAAATTAGGTAGTACCAAAGTACCATAAGTACTTTTAAGTAAACACTTGAATGAAAATAAAACAAATGATCATTCATCCTTAAACGACTACTGTAACCTAACAAAATTTCTTGATTTTAATTAAATATAAAAGAATATTAGAGCCAACTTATTATTAACTAAGACAATAAACAAATTTTCCTACCTTGAATCTTTGAAGAGCCAAAATGGTGGATGTCCATGTCCAGCACTTTCAACAGGTATACAGGTATACACTATTTACCGGCAACCCACTCTATTAGTACAGTTACACAATATAAGACACAAAACACGTTACGGAATGAAGAAAATCACACGATTATTAAACACTATTAATTATTAGATACATTAATAATTGAAAATGAATTTATTGTTAATAACATAAATGACATTATATGCCGGTACAACACAATCTCGGGAGACTCATTTCATACATTCGCTGATTCGACACGGTATGTTAGAGCAACGCATGCGTTGTCGCCAAAGGAAAACTTACTTTCAAACATGAAAGGGCGGTTTATTTGAAATGCAAATTTACGTTGATAGATTTATAATTCCTCTAAATTCCTAGAAAAAAATTGATTTCTATTAGAAATATTAGTAGAAGATGGTAGATAAAGTTGGTAAAATTAACTCTCCTTATTATATAGGCATATTACTTTATTCAACATAATGTTTTTTACATTGATACAAAAAATTAGATACAATAATTAAAATTAAACATTCCTTATAAAATAAAAAACCACTCTTAAATATATTTATACTAATCCTATCTGCCCTTCTTTCTTCATTTATATAATGCTTTATTTTTAACTTATTTAGAAAAAACTGGACAAAACTTTACAAAAAATTTTCTCTCCATATCTACCCTCTCTATTTCTAACTTACATTGCAACCCTGTTTCTAATTATTTGTTTTAATAGGCTCAGTTCACTTCCGTCCTCATTCAACAACTCTTTACAATAGTCCCATAATTTGTTCTCCTCACATCTTCTCAATACATGCCTCAAGCATTCTATCTTCCTATCACACCCTCTACATCTTCTGTCCTCTTTCTTTCTTCAATATTTGTATCCACTACACTTATTCTCTCTCCTAAATCTAGCTAATATGCTTTTCTAAGTACTTTGATATCCATTCCCCTTGCCAGTCCCTTCATAACATTTTTCTTAGTCCTGCCGCATATCTTGATTCCCCAATTTTTTTTTAATCATCCCCTCCTATTATCTCGTTATATATTTTTCTCACCATTTCCCAAATATTTTTACCCTCTCTTCTCCACTCTGCCACTTGTTCTTTATTCATTTTTAAATCCTGCATAGCCTCTATCATACGTGTTGTTGTTTTCCTGTTTCTTATATTTTCCTCATCCATATTTCTTTTTTGTATCCCCTTCTTCTACCCTTTTTATTGTTTCCTCTCACATCTTCCCACATTTATTTTCCCTTCTTATTACGTAATCTGGTGTGCTTCCCTCTAATTGTAAAATACACTACCTATGTATTTTCTCTATATAATTTCCACCTGTATCTTTTCTTCCCATCCCCTTCTTCGTTTATTATTTATTATTTTTCTATTCTCTATTTTTTTCTTTAATTTATCATTTCTTTTTCCGTACTCTTCTATCATTTTCAAACATTCTTCCACTGATTTACTTTTAATACATCCTCTCAGTACATGCATCGTTGATTCTTCTTCCTTATCACATATCTTACATTTTTTTATTTCATCCTCTTTCAACCAATATTTATATTGCTATTACATCCATACCTATTTTTTCCTTAAATATTCTAGTATTACCCATATATCCTTGCGTATACTGCGATTTTTGTATCTTTCTCAAGTCCTCTTACTCCTTACAATCTCATAACATCTAAATCTCACATCTGTTCTTGGTTTATAATTAATTCCCCTGAATGATTATTCTATCTATTTACTATATGAAGTTAACCAAGTAAAAAGCATACCAAATAAATAAAATTGATACTTATTTACTACAAGGATGTTGTAATATACATGTATATGTTACATTCATATATATGGGGGCCTATCTAAAACTAACTGAATTAGAGCTCCCTCGACATTGCATTTTGAGATACATGAAACTTCACTCAAACTAAATACAGGCATAACAAACACACACAAAACAGTGGCACAAATATAAAGTTAAATGGAAAAGTGCTCAAATGACTGAAAAAACCAAACTAAAGTAATAATAGGAAGTCCTTAACTTTATTCATATGTTTATGAAACTTTTGTGTGTATCCTTTTTGGATTTTTTAGAGTGTAGGTGTTTCATAGTGCAACCCCTTTAATAAAAAAATATTCTAGAGACCCCCACCGTTCTCTGTTTCTAATCTAATGTACAGTTAGATTTGTTAATTTATATCAGAACTAGGCTGCGATTTAGAGTTTTATGCTTAAAAATGTGCTTCAATAATAAGTCTTTTGAAGACTTAGAAGCTCTATTTTTTTTTTTCGATGAAGCAATTGAGGTTTTGTAATCGAATTACTTTATAGAATTGCTTCGTAATTTGTAATTTAAAAAAAGACTTCCTACACTTTCAAAGTCCTTTGGAAGAGCTTGAAGCCTTTTTAAAGTCTTTTTAATGAACTTAAAGCTTAATTAATTACTTTATGCCCCATCGAAGAGCTTTAAAACAAGGGAAAATCACGAAAAGGATTTTAAATTTTTGATTTAATTAAAGCATTTTAGTTTAATTCAAGCCTTTATAGTGTGCACGAAGCCGTTTTCACAAATTCTTGGGCTTCGAATTTAATTACTGCTCGAAATAACTGGTTCATTAGCTGCGACTAGTCGAAAAAGATAAGAGTATTTTTCTTTTCCTTGTGGTAGGTATAGGTATTGTAACAAATTTTATATAACACTAAACACATTTTTGTCTATCGCTTATTGTTTTGATTCGCGCACGGATGCTTTCTCACAACTACTCTACTTTCGGCCCTACACCTTTCGAACTTTCTAGATAATTTCTTAAAGAAATCCTGATTGTTCCCGAATGATGAATAATAATTAGAAAGCCGTCGATAATTCACAGAAATGATCGTCTTACTTGTCGCTGGAGAAAGATTTATAGCTTGTAAGTCGATAATGATAAAATAGCCGCGCGCTGTGACTGTGCCGTAAAAATGTTAGCGATAAGGAGTACATGCACACAAATCGTTATCACACACACGCACGGTATCACTGAACGCTACAGTATGATTTAGTAGATTTATTGTTCCAATAATAAATGATAATAAAGTAAAAGATTTACTATTTTGACTTTATAATCCAAAACCTGCATAATTAAAACGAACTGAGTATACATATGTATAGCAACTGATTACTGTAATAAGTTGCAAACTGTCTGTAAATGTCGTCTGTTGCCAAGAATAGCATAGGAAGTGATGACTCGAGGCGATGATAACAGGTGACGATGGACGCGCGAGGATTTCTCTTCATAATTGTTTTATGCAACAGTAGCGGCAGTAGCGTGGGTTATTGTTCACATTTCATAACGGTGTTTTTGATGAGTGGACAGAAATAAACGTGACTCGTCGAGGACAATTTAATTACTGCACGAATGGACTTCGAAAATAAAACACGCGATTCCACGAACGGCGGCATCCGTAATATAATATTTTAGATGTAGTACATGTCCTAATTGTTTGACACACATATCTAGGAATTTGTTGAAAGAGTGGAAATAAAACATGATGTAAATATACTGGTAAACGCTATAAATAAGTGCCATTTACACTGATTAACACAAAAAATTTAATGTGAATGAATTATTATGTGATTAGCACCCATAGTCCAATAATTAAAAAAAAAAAAAGAATACACGCCATAAAGTACAACTTCTTAGTCTGTAATTTAAAGCAAGGCCCTAACTAAATGGGTTCCAAGCCCTAAGTCCAACGTCTTTCTTACTCGCTTATCTTGAGTTTGACTTCCTTCCCTGACTATCAAAACTTAATTTATATAAATAGTTTTTACACATAAAAATACATCACGGCTGGAAAGGATTTTCAACACATTTATCAGCAAGCATTTAAATGGCAGAATAACAATAAATAATGTCAAAACATCGTATTGAATTCAATTTATTCTTTCTTAAATTTTTGATTGAATACTTTGAATCCAATTGTGACGTCTTAGTCAAGTGCCCGTTTCCTTAATTTAACTCAAAATCATAACAATGTGTTTTCATCAAATACACGAGTATATAGGTAATCACACTAATATTATAAAGGCGAAAGTTTATGAGTGTGTATGTTTGTTACTTCTTCACGTCTAAACGGCTGGAGCGATTTTGTTAAAATTTGTTATGGAGTTAGCTGAAACCCTGCATTAACACATAGGCTACGTTTTACTGCGGGAAAATATCTTATTCCTATGGGCAAATCGATGAAAATGATTTCGCGGAATATTATAAATGTGAAAGTAACTCTATCTGTATGCTACACAATCTCGCCTAAAATTTACTGAACCGATTTTAATGAAATTTGGTACAGAAATAGTCTAGAGCCTGAGAAAGGACATAGGCTACTTTTTAATGCGAAAAAAGGGTTGTAAGGGGTTGAAATAGGAAAGTTTTTGCGGAAATTCCGTAATTTTTAAAGATTTTTTAGGCTTTTGATTAGATATAAATAAATACGACATTCAATGTTTGTAAAAATTTTACCCTAAAGGGGATAAAATTAGCCGATGAAAGTTTTTATGTAATGACGTCGTCCAAAAAGCTTACGGCCCAGAAAATTAAAATATTAAGTGTAAAAAGTTAAAGAGGTTTTGTTTATTTGGATCAATAAAAGTAGTTGAATACTAAGCTACATAAACTATTTTAAAACTATAATTAAACTATATAAATCTATAATATTATAAATGCGAAAGTAACTCTGTCTGTCTGTGTGTTACGCAATCACGTCCTAACTACTGAACCGATTAAAATGAGAATTTGGTACAGAGATAGATAAGTAGATATAAAGCTAGAGGCTTGAAACTTATTTTTTAGTCTTTTGATTAGATATAAATACGACAGTTAAAGTTTGTAAAAATTTTACCCTAAAGGGGGCAAAAATAAGGAATGACAGTTTTTGTGTAGTGACGTCGACAAAAAGGCTTACGACCCAGAAAAAAAAATATAAAAGAAAAAATTTTAGATGCTACCGAAAGTCATTACACACACAGTAAGTAAAATAAAAATAGTTAGTGTAAGGATCTTAATCTCATTCAAAGAAATCCAGAATGACAACAAATGTCTACAAAATTCCTGGGTTCAAAAATTTAGTTGTTAGGGCCAGTGGCGGCTATTCAGGTGAAGTAGGTGAAGAACCTTTTGACTAGTTTTCTAGAGGATACTAAGATTTATTTTGTTCACCCCTACTTTTGAAAGCACGAGCCGCCACTGGTTAGGGCTTTTAAGATTGCACTCTCTAAGATATAAAAAAGAAAACATTATTAAGTATTAAAAATAGAATAGTGATTTTATTATTATACAGGGTGTCTCAACACTCCGTGGACATGGAGCAATCACAGCTTCCTGGGATCAAAATAAATCGATTAAATCGCCTTTCTTTATATACTACGTATTGTAGCGACCAGCGACACAGTACGTGTGTGCGATAACAATTTGTGGCATGTACTTGTTATCACTAACATGCTTACGGCGTAAACACCGCACACGGTACTTTTCGTGTTATCAACTTACAAGATGTAAATCATTCTCCGGCGACAAGTAACAAGTTAAATTCTGGAATAATCGAGGACTTTCTAATTATTACTCATCATTCCAGAATCGTCAGGATTTCCTTTTCGAATTGTCCAGAAAGTACGAAAGGTGTATATAAAGTGATCATCTTTGGACCGAAGGACAGTTAGTTGAAGAAAGCATCAGTGCGCGAATTAAAACCGATAATAGACAAAGTGATATAAATAAATTGTTATATAAATAAGTGAATTGTTGTGATATAAATGGTAGTTCTAAGTTAGTGTTTAAGTGTTATAAATAGTGTTAAATAAATAATTGTTTAAATAAATACTTTGACTAGAAAATTCGTTACAGTATATTGCTTCATTTATCTGCAACCTCAACGATTGTTCTAAACTTTTTAGGAGGGTTAATTAATAACTTAAATTTTTTTTATGAAGGATTCTACATGCCTCGACTTCGTTTTCTGTCTCTTAATAAAAATCGATATCTACAATAGCTTCAGAGAATCAATTCTTAATAAGTACAGTTTTCTGAAATAAGTAAATAATAATTAAATTAAATTCGATGTGACGGCTACCTTAACGGGGCACTAACTTTTGACTTTACTATTAGGTTAATTAAGGGATACGATTGGGGTGAAAAATACCCGCGCCCTTAAATAAATTTGGTTGCAATGTATTTGTAGGGTCGTTTATTTCTCCATTAAGGTTTTTCTAAAAAAATTCTGTACCTTTTGGTAAAAAACGTATTTGCAACAGTTTTGGTGTAAAAAAAGAGGTTTTTATTAATTGATCTCTAACAATATCCAATATTGTTTGTATTTAATTGTAAAATTCTAAAAGCAGCTCGAAATGCACCAAAACTGTTATTCAGCATATCCCCAAGTTGACCATTCTTACAATAGGTGAATGTTCAATACGGCCATTGTTTTGAACCAACCAACCGATACGCCAAACTCAAATGAATCTTTCACAAAATAAGGATTCTGCAGGCATTTAGGCATACAATATGATCAGTTGTAATTTCGTTCATTTTCATTGTTCTCAAATGAAATAAAAATCAAGGTTTGAGATCTAATGAACGAGGTTGCGAATAAACGGGAGTTTGTAGGATATTATCGGATATTGGCGGATTAAAAACCTTTTTTTTTTCCTCAAAACTGACAGATGATGAAATTTAGGGTAATAAAAGTACTTTTCCAAAAAAACTTTACTGAAGAAATAAAATTTAGGGGCGGGGGTAGTTTTTACATCAGTCGTTTCCTCATTAACTCCTTAGGGTACACGGAGAAAAAAAACTATATTTACTACAATGATGAAGTAGTAATGATCCCCAGAATTTCAAAAAATTCATTTCTAAGACCAGCGTTGTTGTAACAATTGAAATGAAATATAGTAACCATTCTAAATAAAAAAATAGAAACAGCTTCAATAATCCTATTGAAACTTTACTAGGTTTATAGCAATGATTACAAACGTTATAGAATAATGATTATAATACACTAATAAACCACTCCCATAGTTCTCCGGACGATCAGTTATTTAACAATTTATTATTTGTTAAATAATTAAATAATAAATAATAGAAAGAATTTAAAATCCCCTTCATAATGTCAGGGTGATAAAATTACGGTTAATTCTATAATTGTGGATTTTTAGGAGTATGAACCTTCGTTTTTTAAAGTTAAGTTAATTTTAGTTTTAAATGACAATGAAACCGTTTTTGTCACGAACGAACTGAGTGATTGTTACTTTCATGAGCGAACACAATCATTCAAAGTTATCGGTATAAATGAAAATTTTTTGAAATGGAAATTCATATTCTATACAGACTTAAAAAATTGTTCTATTACTTATGAAAATGTTTTAAATGATAATATAAGTTATCTAACTAAATTATGGGTCTGAAAAATTATAATTTTGCTTGTGTTAACGCGAATAGTTATGATCGCAAATATATTTTCTTGTATCGGTCATTATTTTTCTATCAGTGATTATTGTTTTTATACCTAGGACTTAGTGCTATATATAGTAGTCCGGTCAATTTAGACATTCGAAGCTACATAAATTCCCACCAAGCTGAAAATCAGTAAGATCGTTTACAATATGATTAAAAATAAAATTTGAAAGTTCCCCATCTTTCTTCTGTATGGATTTGTTTTATTCAAGGTCAAATGTCAAAAAATGAGTCGCGATTTTCAGCAAAACGGTAAGTTTTATCATAAAAATACTTCAGACAAAAATTGTAGTCCATAAAATTATTAATAAAATATTTATCAATATTTTTTTTCCTACGAGCCACCGTTTCCGAGATATCAGGTTAAATGAAACCCAGTCCCTTATTTTATACGCCAGTGTAACCTCGAGACAACATCTGTCTCCTGTTCAATTGTATGCGTGGCTAGGGTCTTATACCTGCTTTATGTCAGTATGCCCAATAAATGTAATACTATTAGTCTCAGGGTTGCCAGATTAGGGGATTTTCGCCAAAAAATAGGGGATTTTTTTCCTTTGGAGTATTTTTTGGGGATATATTTTTCAGGGAAATTCTTCTGGGGAAAAATTTTCCTCTACAATCTTTTTTCTATTTGCACTAAATATTTTCTAGTTCTTGGGGATTTATTTGTCACATAGCTTATTTTGGGGTATTTTAGACATACATATTTTATAGATAATTTTATGATCTACAATTTTGACTGGGGTAATTTTATGATTAAACTTACCGGTTTGCTGAAAATCGCGAAAAACTCATTTTTTTTACCTTTAACCTTGAATAAAATTTTTTCTATACAGGGGAAAGATGGGGAACTTACAAATTTAATTTTTAATCATATTTTAAACAATCTCACTGATTTTCAGCTTGGTGGGAATTTATGTAGCTTTACTCTTATTTTTTGGTCTAATTTGACCGGACTATAGACACTTGGCATGTTCCATTACTATGATTTTCTAGTAATTATTACTATTTTTTTTCTCCGTGAAAGTCTTAATATCAAATTTTATTCAAATAGCACTATGCAACTTCGAGTTATTTCAGACTGTACTTATTAAGAATTCTTGAGATCATTGATCATAAAGTTATTAGCCAACCCTCCTAAAAAGTTTAGAATAATTATACCTAAGGGTGGGAGTGGTTTACGCCCTTGTCATAGTTTATGTAAATTGATTTACAATTCGAGAAGTAGTATGTACTAAATTTTATTAAAATCGTATGAAGAATTTTTGATTAATCGAAGAAAAACTATTCTTTTTTTACTTTTTCCACCCTCTCACGGGCAAAAGAAACAATTTATTTGATTAAATCGACTTATTTTCATTTTATTAATTACTTAACGCAACCTACTTTTAAACTTTATTATTCTCCTGACCTTATACCCAAATAAAATAAAATAAAAGGCAGGCACTGTGGCACTCCTAATAAATAGTTTTATACTTTACCCCTCCTCTCCTTCAGTTCAGTACTAATTAAGTATATATATGTTTTAAACTTCGATTTTCAATTATTTTTATTTTAATTAAAACGCCATTTATCAAGATTTTTTTGCTTATATTTCACCCTATTGAAAATATAATGAATGTAATGTTAACGAATGAAATGCATATAAAATATATTTTTTTATTGTTTCAGGGTAAAGCTCAGAACCACGCTTTCCATTTTGTAGCTTCACTATCAAAGGAAAAATGAAGAATAAACCAAAGAATTGTAGTTTCGCCGTATAGCATCGAACGATCGAAAAAAATGAAGTGTGTGTATTCTTTGATATCATTAAAATGTATCCTCTTCTTATTTTATGGAGGTAAGTCTATTTATCAAGGAATATATTACTTTTCATAAAAATCGGTATCATTGGTACTTATCTAACCTTCCTGAAAATATTATTAAACAAAATGTTACATAAATTTGTTTAAACAAAAATATAATTTGATCGTCTTAAGTAACACAGCTAGATAACCAGGGTGCAAAACATTTTACGAGTCCAATATTGCTACGTATATAAAAAAATATCTCCATCAGCTTCATTTTTTTGGTTAAATCGATGTTTACCACTTTCTCCCTTACGTTGGTTTTGCATTATAAGAAGCAATACTGCCCAGGGCCGGATTTACATAAGGGGATGGCCTGTATCCCAAATTAGTAAAAATAACGTCACTTATAATGAACCTCGGTACTACACATTAATTATATGATTAAGATCAATTAAATTCCATTTAATGAAGCTATGAAGCACGTGTAACTAAAAAAATTCACAATTAAATCAAAAACGACAAAGCTCAAATAGGGTTTTTTATTACTTGATTTTCGATATTTAGTTTTAATGTCTTTTTCTATTGCTAATTTTTAAAAACATCACTAAATCGAATTTTCTAGATCTGTTTCTTACAGTTACTTTATTATTGTATATTATTTATATTTTATGATATAAATCTTTGTTCAATTTACTAAACTATTTAAGAGTATATCTTTTAAGTACAATATTTTTGCATGTTTTTTAAACTATCAAATTTATCTATTTATGTTAGTAACCCCACTTTATTTGTGCCAATGGGCCCCATAGCTGTTAAATTCGGTCCTGGTACTGTCAACTTTGTCTATCGAAAAATCGAGGTATACATTTCATAAATGTGTACTTATTTATCTTTAGGTATATCCTATGATATTGTGGGTACTTAAGCAGGTTACCCTTATTTCTGTTTACAGCGATAGGATGTCTTTTCCCGTTTCTTCCCCTTCACATGCGAGCGAAAGAATTAACCGTAGAAGAATCGAAAACAATATCGTTGGTAGCTCCTTGCGTTGCACTTTTTGGTCCTCTTGTTGCCGGAATAGTAGCTGACAGATTAGGAGCTAGCTCAAGTAGCAACAAGAAAAATTCAAATGGCAAGTACCTGCGGATAATGATTGCCATTTGTCTCATCTTGGCTGCTATCTTTTATTGGTTACTCGACTTAGTACCCAGGATCGTAAGTATAAATAGTCATTTTTTTAAATATACAACAATTAATTTATTTTAATACGTACCAAATAACTGTATCGAAAATTAAAAAAGAACAAGCTCAAACTTTTCAAAAATGTCTAATAAGGTACTCAACTTAAATAGTTCTTAACTCAAATAGTCAATGTGCAACGTGCATGCCTCTAAAGCTTCGCAACTGACCCCACAGCCCCATGAGGGTTATATCGTATTGCCTTCTATCCTCCATTCTTGAATAAAGTTCAGTGTTCAATTGCGAGGGTTGGTTTCAAAGATATAGGGTTCAAAGGAGTATCATCTCAGAAAACTTGAATATTGAACTATGAATTCTACAATTTTCCAGAAGATTCAAGAATGTTATAGAAGTTTCCAGAGGGTCCTAGAATGTTCTTGGGTTTCCAAGACGTTTCGAAAATATTCTAGAAAGAACATTCGAGAACATTCTATAATTCTCCTAAAGATTTTAGAACCTTTTAGGATCTCCAGAAAGTTTCAAAAATATTCTACAAGTTTCCAGAAGATCCTAGAATTTTTCAGAAGACTATAGGTATAAGTTTTTAGAAGTTCAAGAATTTTCCAGAAAGCTCTAGAAAGATCTAAAACTTTCCAGAAGGCTCGAGAATATTGTGGAATCTTATAGAATGTTCAAGAATCTAAAAAAAAATTGAACGTCCCAAAAAATTCTCCTGAACATTATATAATCTACCAAACATAAAAAAAAAATTACTTTTGTGAAAACAGTAGATATTTTCTTGGTGCTGATTTTGACAATATAATTTTCACTATTAAGTTTTTAAGTTCACAATTAACAGAAACCCTCTGACTTTTCATGAGCGAAGCGAAGGTAATTTGGCTAGTTATCAAATAATTAACAACAAAAATATAATTAAGAAATTATAACTAGATATTATTGATTATTGTCTTTCATAACTAAGATGATTTTATTTCCTCAGTAGTGTTTTTCAGATGTGCTGACGAATTTCTGTCATTTGGTCATTTGATACAATTCTTTGATGGAGGTTTTTGACACTTTTATTTGTTTCAGTCAAAAGCTCCACCAGCTGTCTCGTTTGTTTGTGATCCATCTGGAGGAAAGGTCCTTCAGGAAAAATGTGGTATCGAAAAAACATGTCACGAATGGAATCCGGAAAAAGTTAGTTACATATTTAGTAGTATTTATATTAACTTCTCTTTTTATAAAAAAAAAACCAGGTTGGGACTAAGATCCCCTATTTATTCAAGGGCAATAAATATCTTGTTCTCATTAGAGTATTAGTAAGTTTATGTTTGTGACTTTTCAGTTTACCTTGATGAAAAAATTAGTGTAAATTAATGATTATTAAAAATTAAAAAGCATCAAACTTATAATTACAATTTTTAAATTTTAAAAAAATAAAAGTTGAATATTTTTTTTTGTAGTTTGGATCTCTGTTAGTTACGAATTGTACATTTACCTGCAAAAACTCCTTCTTTACATTAAGTGATATTACTCTCGTTTCCCCTGAGCCGGAAACAAGTGCTGCTGACGAATATGATGGTTACGATTACGATGAGAGTCACGTTATAAACTCTGAATACGGACCCGAAAACATCAGAAGCGGAAATGTATGTATTGTCGTATCTTACTTTTCTTTTTTCTGATTTTTCATAATTGCACTCCCCGTTTTAGAAAAATTTCAGCGCGGCTCTGGTTCCCCACCCACATTTATGCTACGTAACCGAAGACAAAACGGCTGTTTGCGAAGTCTTTACTCGATATTCTCATCCGATAAATTTGAAAATTAATTTAAATCCTTCTTCAAATGTAGACGTTCAAGATGATGGTAACAATAAAACGGAAATATGTTCATATCCAATAGGTAAGTAGGCGATCACGAATATGAAGTGTAAGCAAACTTCTTTACATTCAATTTCGTCAGATGTTATACATAATTCGCTAAAAAATTTTTAGGATGCTTTCTTTTATTCCTTAATTGCCTTCACTTCCTTCTCTTCCGTTCTTTCGCTCCCATCCTCCCCGTTCATCCATTCTTTCCCGTCATTTCCTTCTCTTCCTTTGTTTCCATTTTAAAATTTTCCCGTTCTTTCATTTCTTCCTTTCTGCATTAAATTGCCTACTTCAATACTTCCCCTTCATATCCTTCTTTTCTTCCTTCCCCTCCTTCTCTTCCATTCTTTGAATTCCTCTTCCCTTTCCTACAATTCTCTCCATTTCTCCAATAACTTTTCTACATTCCTTCCGTTCTTTCTTTTTTCTTTGAATTTTTTTCATCATTGCCCTCCATTCTCTTAAATTCCTCCTCTTTCTTCAATTTCCTCTTTTCATTTATTAAAGTCCCTCCTTCACTTGTTTTCCTTCCATTCCTTCTTGTCTTATTTTCCTCCTTCTCTTTCATTTTTTTAATATCCTCCTTTTCCGACAATGCTCTTTATTTCTCCAATAAATTTCCTATTTCCCTCCCATCCCTACTTTTCCTCGTTTTCTTCTTTTCTTTCCTTACCTCCCCAAGCTGCCTTTCATTTCATCTCTTTCTTGTTTTCTTTCTTTTCCTTTCCTTCCATCAGTTCCTTTCATTCTCCTAAATCCATCCCGTTTCTTCACTGTTCATTATTATATTTACATGTTCCATATTATACATTTTCATCGTTTCTTTCTTCTCTTAATTATTTTCCTTTTATCAGTTCGTTCCCTTCTCCTAAATTCTTTTCGTTCTTTCACTAATTTCCTTACTCTATCTTTCATACCCTTTCTTCCATTCCTACTCTACCTTCTTATTAACTTTCCTATACTACTTCTTTTTAAGAACACTCCAATGTAAAGAAGTTTTTGATAAAATTAAAACTTTCCTATTTCTCCTGACGTTATTAATAATAGAAAAACAGGCAATGAACACTATTTGAAGATTGGATTTTCTTTTGTATCAGGGAGCAACTTCCACTGCCGAATTCCGCCCGAAGTTCACAAAAATCTCACTGAACGAAGTCCTACTTGCCAACCTATTGTAAAATGTAATGTAGATCAACCTTACAATGCCAGTGTAAGCATTCTGACAGAGTCCGAATGCGGATACAATAACAGCGTTCAAAGCTTTTGGGTTTATCTGTTAATTCGATCTGTGGCTGACATTTTTCCTGCTGCAGCAGTGGCCCTACTGTCTGCAGCAGTGGTGATAGCCACCAGGGAAACGTCTACCGGAAGGGGAGACGTTGGAAAACAGCTGGCCTGCGGTGCCCTGGGACTAGCTATATTTGCTCCTATTGTTGGAGCCATAGACAGTCCGCAAACGTCGTTGATATTATTCTCAACCTTGTTGGCATTAGCTGCAATCATTGCCATATTGGATGGGTAAGTGTAAATTTGTCCCCTCGTTAATGACTCAGAAAAATCAGAAAAGCCTCTTGTTATATCAGTCAATGTTTCTCCTTCAACTGAAAGGCTTTATCAAGTCTAGAGGTGAAATGTTCTTTGTGGATTGAAATAATAAAAAGAAACTTTCTATGAATTGTTTTAATTTTTCTAAATTAATTAAAAGCTTAGTTAGTGCTCATCATTAATTTATTTACAGAAAAATGCCTTTGAGTCCTCCAGAATGGTGGTGGCACACCCGTTGTGGACTTGTAGCACTGCCCTTATCATCAATAAAGAAATATAATCTAGAGACTGCCGGTTTAGCTTTCGTCCTTTTCCTGCTAGGTGTTCTATGGAATGGTTTAGATTCATTTATGCCATGGTAATATAAACGTTTAAGTTTTCTATTTTGAGCAGTGAAATGACATGCTAATTTATTAATCTCTTATCGTATTATAATTTTATCTTACAAAGAATATTTGTCACAATTTATTTTTGTACCTGTTCTCATAAATTTTTACATTTTTTTAAAGGATAAATACTTTTACTGGTTATTTTATTGAGAAAAACAAGAAAGAATTTCAAAATACTTAGGCTTTCACGGCCGGCGTTTTCAGAAGTAATTGTGAAATCCGGGCTTGATGGCCGTGGTCTAGGATTGTTTGTTCTTCGGTGAGAACACCGAAGAAGTGCCTTATCCGACGTTTCGCCAACAACTGTGGATGGCATCCTCAGGGAACGTAGCGTGGGCGTAATGTCCATCGCTGCGGTTGTGCTGAGACTCAGCACAACCGCCCACGCTACGTTCCCTGAGGATGCCAACCACAGTTGTTGGCGAAACGTCGGATAAGGCACTTCTTCGGTGTTCTCACCGAAGAACAAACAATCCTAGACCACGGCCATCAAGCCCGGATTTCACAATTACTTCTGAATTTCAAAATAACTTTTAAAAACTTTTGAGAACATTAATGAATTAAAATAATATTATATTTATGGAGTACCAACACCAACACGTTCAGTAGATGACGCTTGTAATGGAATTGTCTTAAATAGTTTTAAACTTTCTGAAAATTAGTGTCTTTCCGTTTAGACACCTTTTATTTCATTTTTAAATGCTTCAGAAACAATTTTTGATCAATTCGAAAACATGCAATACACAATTCATATTTCTAGGCATATCGCAACGCTTAAGGGTGATACTTTAATCATCGGTCTGACAATAACTGTGGGAGCTCTGCCTGCCGTATTGTTTTTACTGTTTGCAGAGAAGGTGGTAGACTATTGCGGTCATACAAACCTTTTAATCGCATCATTTTGCTTCTACATCATTCACTACATAGGTAAGAATGCACTTCTATACGTTGTAACGGTACTCTTATGTGTGTTTCTTTTTTTAGGACTTTATGTAGTTGAGAATGCATGGTGGATTTTATTGTTTGAAGCGCTTGAAATTTTCACACTTCATCTCATGTATGCTACAGCCGTAATGTACCTGAGACATCTCATTCCAAGGAAATTTACTGTTTTGGGACAGGCTATACCTGTTATTGTTCATTTCTGCATAGGTATATAATTTTATTTCATAAAATTTCATATAATACATACTGGGTGTTTCATATCCGGGAAATTATTATGTATATATATTAAGGAAAAAAATATTACACAATTACGCAATTGACAAAATGGATCATAAAATTCAAAATTTCTTTAAAAATTCTCATACATTTTTTTAATTTAAGTCGTATGGTATAATTTTGGTATCATAATCGGAAAATAGATTAAACTAGCAAGATGTAATCTTCTTTTCGATTTGAATAATTAGACTTTCCAGATTTCTAATAATAGTATTAAAGTTATAGCTTAATGTGAGAATTTTCGGAGAAATCTTGAATTTTACGATTCACCTTTTCAATTAATCTTCCTTGCGGTAAGATAATTTAAAAAATCCGAAATTGTTTTACAGCCATTGTAGTAAAAACTTTTTTCCCCTGAATTTCTATATCCAGTAATTTCCCTTAATGGAACATCCGATGTACATATTATGATATATTTCCATTAAGTAGAGGTATTACTAAAACAATAATTTCATCAATTAGGTAGAACCATTGGTGCATTAATAGCTGGATATCCATACGAGACCATGTATTACTACTCTCATCGAGAAATGCACGCTGGTTTCGCAATAGCTGCCGCGATAATTGCAATATTATACTTTTTGATTTATCACTGCTATCTAAGACCGAAATACGCTGCTCCATTGAAAGAACCACCCCCAACTACCCCGCCTGCACTTATACAGAGTAAGTTAGATCAGAAACTGATACCTAATGTTATACTTCAGAAAATTGACATCATTTCTTGGAAATTAACACAATAAGAATATCTTATTGTGAGTACAAATTTCATTAAATTGATTCGGAAATTGAATTCATGATCTTCAATTAAAAAGTTTGAAAGATTAGTGAAAGGTCACGCAATACCGATTTAGACATTATCATCAGTCTTGCCTTGATTATTTCACACCCAAAATGGATAATACACTATCAGTCACCTTCACTATTCTAATTTTAATTTTTTCTTTTTAGCTATGAATGGAAATGGATCGTACACACCCCTTCGAGTTTACCACAACTGCCGTGCAAAAAAAGGTCAATTTCGTTATTGAAAACCATTTCCACCCAATTGTGTATTTTACATAATAATGAATAAGTATGTAGAAATAGTTTTATAAGTGTTAATGTAATTTTTTGAGACGTCAAAGTTTACAATTTTTTATCACAATAACTAATACGGGTAATGCATCGTTTCTTATATCATTACCGAAGCTTTCAAGTCATGTTGTACACACCTAACTATAACGTTTTTTTAATGTAATTTGTGCAGCTGTATTTTTAATTTTTAAGTTGTAATTTTTACAGACAAGCAGCTTTATAAAAAAAATTTTAGAGTTATCTTGTTGTAATTATATTGTATTTAATAAACGTTTTTATATGTATACCTATGACAAACTTAGTCTTATACTTATTTGGAAAAGCAATTTTTTTGTAAAGATGGTAAGCACCTATGTTCATATTTTTTTTATTGTTTTTAGCTCTTCCCTAAAGGTTCAACAAAACCTTCTGTTTCAACAAGAATCACAATAACAGAAATTGATAGAACGCCTTTTTAAAAACGTATTTTCAACTTGTAAAAGGTAAGTGACTTACAAGTAAGATGATAATGATTACTTATTACATGTAGACAACCAAAGACGAGCTTACTCTCTTTTTTGGTGTAGAACTCTTAAAATATGTGAAGGTAGTTGTTTCCTTTAATTATTTCTGTTAAAACCATCATTGTAAGTCTTTCTCATAGTGAGTACTTAATAACGTTAGCAAAAATTAACTTTTTTGTGATATAAACGAAACAAGGTGTTTCTTATGTAAAACTCGCAAATTGCTGGTGCCAACTAATGCCATTTTTAAACTAAGTTAAGAAGAATCAATAAACTAACAGGAGCCAATCTTTTAGATCATGTTTCTGTTCTAATGAGTTAAAGAAATCGTTGGCAGTACCTACATTAAATCCCCTTATAGAAAGCAATCAAAGGTTTTTTTGTCACTTCCGGTAAAAAATAATGTTTATGTCACTGTGGAAAAAATTCTACCCGTTGATGTGGATGCTGGAAGTTCTGGCTAGGATTTTAATACATTTAAATATCGAACTGTTATTAAATTCGTCCTGTGAAATCAGACGGGGTGCGTGAGTGTTTATGATAGGTGGTAAAAAAAACTGTATACAGATTTGATTTCAAGATACCAAAATAGATTAGAAGTACCTAAAGAATGTTATGTCACAAATCCCGTGTTTATTAATGTATTACTGGTTTATTCCACAAGTAATTTCTTTGTTCTTCTGTGTTCATTTCATCTATCTCGTCTTTCCAACCGTCGTCTACCCATTCCTATATTTCCTTAAAGGGAGGCTAACAAAGCTTTTTAATGTATACTCTCG
The DNA here is from genome assembly GCA_029378335.1 of Agrilus mali. Lineage (NCBI taxonomy): Eukaryota > Metazoa > Arthropoda > Insecta > Coleoptera > Buprestidae > Agrilus > Agrilus mali. Next base: position 5,951,078 of record CM055657.1, on the reverse strand, counting down.
AGTTTGTACTAAACTAGAGTATATGCAATATTAGCTCGTAAGGATAAAACCGCCAAGGTTTTGGAATTACTACGCGATAACATTAACGTTTAAAGAGTTTTCCAGATAGAAAACTAATCATACGTTATATAACCATATAGTATCAAATCTAATCGAATAATTCCAAGATATACGAATTCATTCAACATAGAAAATGGTGCACCAGAAAGTCAACTTTAGTAAGAGTAGGTAATATGAACAGACACACCGAGTGTTGTATTTTCGCCCCAGGAAATATCCGTTATTCTATTGAGAATAAAATAAGAAAAAAACATCATTACGTTTTAACTTTATTAAAAACAAAAATTGTCTATTATAGTCTATTGACGATATTGAAACTTTACAAAAATGAACATATTCTAATAATGATAAGTTTACAGTAATGTATTTCAAATGCAGTAACAATAAAGCAATTAGCACATAAACATAAATTAAACATTCAGCTATGTATTTACATCCAGTTCAATATTACAGATATTTCAATATAAGTTTCACACCTCTTCGATATCAATTTATTAGTTTTTTTTTTATTATTTACACGTATACAACAAATTAAATTAAATAAGCAATTTCCGACTTTTACGCTTAATGAGAAATCCAGCATTAAATACTACAATAGATTTTTGTCAAGTTTTTATAAAGTAAGCTGTCTAGAAATAAAGAAATAATTATTGGTAGCTATAATTAAAATAATAATTACATTATGGTCAGGTGTTGAACGTAATTATTATTTAAATAAATTTGTATTCGTTGTTTACTACAAAAATCTGATATTAAAAAACTTTTTGTTATATATCAAAAATTTATTTATTTGAATTTATACTGGAAACATAATTTATAAGTTTTTAACATAAATTTGAAACTACAAAAAAAGAACAAATATATCTTGAATGTAAGTTAATTCACAAATATATTCTCCCATTGGCTTTTATTAATAATCTTTAAAAGAAAAATATTTTTTAAAATTACTTTATTTTCTAATGGCACATTTAATTAAGAACGTCACATTTTAACTTTAATTTTTATTTACTTTTAAAGCCAAAAAATCAACAGTAATTAACTACATTTGTGTTAACTATTGAATTCTTAAATAGTACAACCACTTTTTTCATTTTTAGGACATTGATTGATTCATAGTTTGTGCATTTATTTATTTATCCTTTAGTGCCCATTTCGTTTTTAGGTTTTCAAATAAATACCCCTCAAAACGTTATACAATACAATCGTATTTCTTAGATAAAAGAAACTATTTCATAACATTTCCATAAATGCTTTTTATCCAATTAGTTTGAAACTTAAAATTAAATTTTTACATAAACCTTAGTTATTTATTAACTAAGAGTAATTATTATTTGTTTCGAAGTTAAAATGTAGTTATTATTAATACAGAATTTATAAAATACTGAACATTTAAAAACCCGAAAGGGAAGGAATTTGTAAAACTTTAAAATAATGAAAAATAAATTCTATTTTCTTTTTCATCGTAATTACATTAAATTACTTAAAATAATAGGATGTATATTAAAATTATTTGAGTTTAGGTTTGTTTTATTTGCGTCATTACGACTGTTTAAGAAATAACAAAAAAAAAACAAGAGGATTTTCATTTACCCTACCAGCTCATAAACATACTTTTGTTACGAACTGTAATTATTATTCTGTACTGGTCTGTTTGGCAATACAAAAAATAGTACAATAAAAATATAATTATTTTACCGATGTACAATATTGCACCTAAATAAGTATTCGTGTACTTGTACTGGAGAAACATTAGGGTACGAATGGATTTCTCATTAAGTCATCAAATAATAATAATTTCATACATACGTTTTGAAACTACCAAATCTCAATTGATTGATAACAAAAGCAACTAACAAAAATCTATAAAATAATTGATAATGAATTATGCATCACATTCAACCTGTGACGCGAATCTCAACCGAAAATCGTTATCTTTTGACGTTGATGACGACATGGCGTTATCTTCCTCATCATCCTTATCTTCAGTCCTACTTACCGTATGTGCTCTATCACATTCTACATCAATTCCTGAATCGACGGTTTGAGGATCGTTTGAATTTTCTTCCCTTTTAATTTTCTCTCTTGTGTCAATGTCATCGTACCATTCCGGTTCTTCGTCCTCAGTAGTAGAATCCTCATCTTCTTCAATTTCGTTTGTCACTTCAACTGGATGATCTTTGGAAAATCGTTTCGCCGGTGCTTTTGCAACAACACTGGTTTCAAGAAGTTGTTCAATGTCCTGCATTTCTTCTTCCATCGGCGTTTGCGGAATTATCTTCTGGACTTTGTTAATTTTATTGGCGAGGATTCGTGCTCGTTTAGCTGCCAACTTTTCCAATGGTAACCTCTTCAATATCACTCTTGCTGACAAAAATCTCTTCAACTCCTCTGTTGGTATGTTGGCGCGAACTGTGTCATGTAGCATTTTTTCTAACTTGCTTTGCTCTATTGCTTCCTGAATCTGTCTAAGAACTTCGGGATTCAAGTTCTCGTCCATATCGTTCAATTCATCTTCTATTTTTTTAGAACCGTTCTCCCTTTAAAGAAAGATAAAAATATTTTCTTATTAAAAAGAAAAATTAATTGATTTCATGCACTATTTCTGAACATGCCTACGTAGGTAGCTAATTTTTTTCTGAACTACATTTTTCATATACGTAAATTTAAAAGTACCATTAAAATATGATTTAATTAATTAAATATCACCCTAATTTAACATAAACCAATATTTCTTAATCTATTATTCCTTTAAGACTTACTTCTCTTTATTAGGATTTTCTTTATTCGGTTCTTCTTTATTGGGCTCTATATTTGATTCTTTTTTATTTTCTTCTTCTTTATTAGATTCATTCTCTTTATTTTTTTCTTCTCTACCAATCCCAACAACCCCGGTATTTTCACAAGTATCTGTTTCAGTCTTATCTTTATCCGTAGTGCTTAATGCAGTCTTTTCAATGTCATCTATAATCTCAATAGGAGCTTCCGGATTAATTAAAGTTGCCAAAGGTCTAACTTTAATAAAAGTGCTTGTATGTGATTTATTTTCTGTAGTCTGAGGTGGTCGATTGTTTGTAGTCTTTTCCTGTCGTTTTTCTGATTTTTTGTTACCGTTATCGTTATCGTCCACACAAATAACGTCGTCGTCATCTTCAGACAATGAAGTAGATGAAGGCGTAACTGTCGAGAACTTCAATTTTGTCAAACCATCCAAAAATTCACTGCGTAGATTCTTTCGCACTTGTATTAAGGAATTGATTGAATTGCTCAATATTTCTTGTAGCCTAGATTGCAAAAAACCATTTATTCAATATAATTAACATGTAAATGACAAAGAATAACACAGAGTGATAAAACATATTTTAAGATATGAAAGGTTGCTACACTACATATGTGAATATTGGTAAAAAAAACATGTATTCACATATTCCTAAATAAATTATTAGATCGCTTACCTATTATGCACGTTGGCGAGTTCTTCGAGGGTAAGAGCAGTTTCCTGTTCTACTGCCAAAGATTCTAGCCGTGCTGAAAGGGTATGATTAATTCGCTTTGACAGCTGAGTAGCACGTTCGAACCATTCATGTTTTATACCAGGTATGAGTCGTGTTGTTTGTTTTGTCTTCCTTAAATTGTGAGTTACAGTTACAACTGAATGGCCGTTGCCTAACGTCGTGTTTGCAAATTTAATCGTGGGCTTTACTGTTTTCATTTTACTTATTGTATTAGGAGATACAGTTCCGGGCCGAGGCTGGATGGGTCTTACTTTTGATGACACTTGATGCTGGGGTTTTGATTTTGGTTTTTTCATTATTGTGACGTCCTCTAAAACGGGCATCTCTTGGGGACCAGGTATCAACAGGGGTGGCTCTTTAGCAGAAATAGGCGGTCCGTTTGTTGTTAGTGTTTCAGATTCTTCATCTTCCATGAAAAGGAACACGTCGGGTGTGCACACCACTTCATCTTCCACTTGGTTGTTCAAAAATACTTTCTCTTTATTAACAGATTCTAGTTCGGGTTGTGGTTTTATAAAAACTGGCTGTCGCGTTTTTTTTTTTACTTCGAATCCAATATCTAAATTAGGGTCGTACGGAAGATCGTTGGATGAGGTTCGTTTTCGTTTCGCTGGTACAGGTTTCGGTTTACGCTGACAACATATACCCTCATCTTTCATTAATCTTTCAGGATCGTTAGTCAATTTAGCACATCTGAAATAAAATATGCAAAAATACATCGTGTCAAAAAATTTTATTAATATTACTTTATTTCAGACAAAGTATATTCATAGAGTGCTCGGGTCATCACTCGGAGACTAATCAACTGTGAGGGAACACATACAAAGCACAACCAGTCATCACTCTCTTTGACTTCTTCCAATTTTTTCCTTCCCAGGTTTTTCCAAATACATTTCTACAATACGAAAAAAAAAATAAGAAAACAAAAATAGATGTACTACATTAATATTTATAACATAGATAACAATCATTTGGGCAATACTATAACACTCCTACGTGGACAACCTTAAAGTAGTATTAAGAAAAATTTTGTTGAACAAATTCTAAAATATCTAAACGATGTCTTTATAAAAATAATTGCTTTTGCTCTAAGACCCTTGCAGGCACACAATACTTTACTTTATTCAATGATGGAACAAACAAACTAAAAGGAAATATTTTTGAAATTAATTTCGTCGCATTTTTAAATTTTGTTGCAACTGAAGTGAATCTCCTGTAATGATATTAATTACTTTAAAAGTTAATAAACCAACAAACATTTTCTAAGGAGAAACCTCACTAAAAAGGTGAGGTCTCCTCTTTAAAGTTGCTATAATAGAACACATGTTTTACAAAATCTTATTACTACTTCTATCAAGAGATGTAACAGGGTATTGAAGTTTGTATGAGAATATAAGCTTTTTCATTTTATCAACTTGAAAAACTCTTCAAATAAATATTGAAGTAATGTTTAGATTATTCAAAAAGACCTTATATTTATCAAAAAATTAAAACAACAAAAGCATAACACAAGATACATAGACTCTTGTAGCATCATCAATTTTACGTTCAAGATTACTGAACAATAATTATAACTTCATCTATTATATGTTTCCAAAACTATCACATTAACAATGAATCTTACATTAACTTAGCTAAATCACTGCATTTTCAGTGTTTACTGAAAGGCAGTGTCTCTAGGACCAAATAAATTTAAAAGTTCAATACAATTCAGAAAAACATAAAAGCAATTCATAACTTAACATTTATTTGATCTTTTAGAAACAGGTTCCATCAAAAACAGAATATTCTATAAAAAATCCATAGCACAAATTAACTTCTCCCTTTCTGATTAAAATCAGCCAAACGTAGTAGAGTAATAAAAGCTAGTATGTAATAAGAAATTGAATGATAAATAAAAAAGAGTAAAACGATTCTTACTTTACAGAATACATATGGGCAAGAAGCACAGCAAAGAACATTTCCTCCCTCTCCACACCAGCGGCAATAAAGTTCACTACCATCTTCGTCTTTTTCAAATTCTCCACTACAGTAAAAGTCATAGCAAAGTTTGCACAATATTACTTTTAAAAGTGGATGTATGTATCTTTTGTTTTGATTAACAGGTGCTGTCCCCAAATGCTCTTGGCAGGCTGTACAATGCACACGATAGAACTGAATGCCTGGTTGGGCTGAAAATAAAACCAATTACTACATACTGTAAAAGATACACCATCTATTAACAAATAAGTCCATAGTTTAAGTTTCAAAGAATCGCTTAAAATGAGTAATCAAAGTTAAAATTATTAATAGTAATAAAAATTATAACCTACATTATTACACATAAAAGAAAAACAAAGTAAACTAACAATTTACCTTCACGAAAAAGTTCTTGATAATGTGCTAATTCTTCAAGTGAATATTCCTCTGGAATTGTGGCGGGTATTATATTTGCTACCTCTTTAAAGCTATCTATTGGAGCCTTTGGAACTGCAATAACTTCATCAGAATTTTCATTTCTCGTACTGTCTGACACGTTAATAATTTCGTTACTATTTTCCTTATTTGCACCTGAAATCCACGGTAAATATTAAAAGAAACAAATAATTCTGCAATGATTTTACCATCATCGCTCGAAACAGTGTCTGTTTCACCTATGCTGAGACAAACTTCAGGTACTAATAGTTCTTCCATGGTTGAACTTCCTAATCACCAAACTTCTAATTCAACAAAAAATATTACATTTCTTTAAACAAAGTAGGTACACTATTATAAAAACATCCTTTTCAAAAACAGTTTAACAAAATATTTACAATTAATCAAACACGACTAATTACTTGGATTGAGAACAGTGTATTTTGCCACCCGTAAAATCATAAAAATACTAGGTAGTCAAAGAAATACTAAAAAGGAGTATGTCAGCAAGGCTTGCAACGCAACGTCGCAAACCCACGAATACGCAATATTCTCAACGTTGCTGTAGCCTAAAACAGCCTAACGATGTCTAAATTGTTTTTTGACATTTTCGTGACATATCTTAGAAACTGGCAACAGCGCAAATTATCAACCAATCACAATGCAACCTAAGAAAGATATCAAGGTCAATAACGAATAGTTTTATAGCTCCATTTCACTCTACTGAATACTAACTTTCCTGTTCATTCGTTGATGATCGGTGTAGTTACACGAAGAATCTCAAAATGGCGGATAATCAATTCCTCAATTCTTTTCTATAGACAGTCCTTAAAAATCTAAGAACTATGGTAAAAATTTGGCATTATACCATATTTTATCATAAACATAATAACAAATGTAAAGTTCAAAATAGACGAAACGTAGTAAATATGGCGTCAATAAGCAATGCATTCCGCCAATTGCGCATGCGTCAATAGGAGTTCTGGGACTAATTATTTTTTTTACGTTTAAATTACATTGATCTCTTGAAGGTTAGGGTAAATAATTAGGTCTAAACAACACATAACCTTGAAGAAAAAATAAATTAATAGTCAAACAACTTTTATATATTAACGCATGCGCGAATAATGAAATGTGATTACTCCCAACATCGAATTTTCAGGGATTCCTAGATAACAGTATGTGAGACCTTTTAGAGAATATATTACTATACCCTTTAAGAAGGTAGACGCGGTAGACCGTACTTTTACTATCCTATAAAGGATGGTTATGTTTATGTTAGGTTAGGCGAAGTTAAGTGGGGTTATGTTAGATTAGATAAGTATATTGTAAGTATTAGATACCGCCTTTCGCACTTTAAGATGAATACTAACACAAAGGCCAATTATGTGCAAGATCTTTTCTAACTCATAATGCGCAAGCGCACTCATTGACGCAGGCGCATGGAATACCAAGTATTCTATATAAAAGGAGATTACAAATGCCCACAGTCGCCAGAACTGTAAGTAATTAAATAGGTTTATTTCGACGGATCTATCCTCTAAAACGTCCCTGTACCATAACTATACCAACACTCATTGCCACAATTCCTTATAAAGGAGGTGAAGAAAACCAAATTAAATTAATTAAACGGTACATCATTATCTAGATTAATAGGATTAGTTGCTTGAAGCCTTGTGATCCTTCTTTAAACTTGTAAGGCTAGGCTTACTTACAAGTTTGGAATGGCGTCCTCCAATTGTGTTAAAAAAATAATTCTTAATGGATTTTTTTTGAAGAGATATAATACTACCCTTTCGTAATTGAGAATTTTTGAACTCACTACAGTTAAAGTGCTATATTTGTAGTCATCCAATATTTTCAGGCCATAATAGCTGTTAAGATTATCACTGTTTATGTTGCTCTTGTTAAGGAAATCATAATCTTACATAAACTATAAACATGTTCAATGGTCTGATTTCTTTTTGTCACGTACGAGCGTGCCTGTGGCGGTACGGTGAGTCAGTCCACCGATAGCTCTCATATTGTTAACTCTACTTCTGTATTTTGCTTGCTTACCAATAAACATACTATTAAACACAACTACTAATTTCACTCAAGTCTTGACAGGTTATGGGCCCAGAGACGCAAGGGTAGTTTCTGTCAGCGTATGTGTCTAATTGTTGGTAGAGGGAAGAAATTGTTTTTCTCAAAAGGTTCGCGTCGTATTCGCGGTTAAAGTCCGAAAAGTAGTCGCGTCGAGTTCGCGGGGTTGTTTCAAAATGGAGAGCGAAAGAGTACGAGTTGAAAGATTGCGTGGAGCTGAAAACTGGCAGCAATGGCAGTTTGTTATCAAGACACTCTTGGACTCAGATGACTTGCTGCAAATTTGCGATGGGACAGAAGGGGCACCTTCTGAGGGCGAAAATTACGAGGCTCGTCTGGCGTCCTGGAAGAAACGAGATAAAATGGCAAAGAAACTGATTGTTACAACAGTCGAAGAGGGACCTTTGCAGTTCATAATGAATTGTGAGACTTCGTTGCAAATGTGGGAAAAATTGCACAATGTGTATGATTTGCAATCGGAGGAAAGTTTATCGCTGGTGCAAAAAGAATTTTTTGAATACAAATGGGTTCCAACGATGGGAATTGCAGCACATATTTCAAAACTGGAACAATTAAGCAACAAAATGAAGCGATTGGGTGGTGAAATTCCCGAGTCGATGTTGTTGACGAGGATTCTATCGACGCTGCCGCCTCAGTTCGGTCATTTTCACAGCGCGTGGGACTCCACCGAAGCGGTTAAGAAGACGCTTGCTAATTTGACAACTCGGTTACTGACTGAAGAAATGAGAATGCAAGAAAATTCCCAGAATAATAAAGAAGACACTGTTGCTTTGGTATCGAAGACAGACCGGAACAAGTTTCAGCAAAAACGATTTGGGCCAACTAAAACGAGTGGTTGTTTTACCTGTGGAAGCAAGGGGCATTTCAGAAGAGATTGTCCAGGGTGCTTTAACTGTGGGTCCAAGAAACATCTAGCCAAAGATTGTACCAAACAGAAAGGCACAAATGAAGATAGAAACAGAAAAAGAAATAGTTCACAAACAGTTGTGAAACCTACCGCCTTTGTAGGAAACTTATCTCAAGTTGAAAAACGGGATCTTTGGATTATTGATTCGGGCGCGTCAGATCACATGACGAATAATCGTGGCGTGTTTAAAAATTTCGAAGTTTTTCCGGAACCGGTGTTGATAAACATTGGAAACGGTACGACAGTGAAAGCAATCGGAAAAGGACTTATAGAAATCGAAACACTCGTGTGTAACGAATGGCTACCTGGCGTGATTTGTGACGTATTGTATACTCCTGAAATGGTATGCAATCTATTTTCCGTGAAAATGTCGGCTAAAAAGGGAATCGATTTCGTAATTAAAAACAACGGCAAAGACTGTGTATTTATTAAAGACAACAAAATCGTCGCTACGGGTGTGGAGCACCGTAATTTATATAAGATAAATTTACGTGTAAAGAGCGTTAACGAAACAGCGGCTTTTATTGTGAATAAAGAGAGTTCGTTGCAACTATGGCACGAGAGATTAGTGCACCAGAACAAGCGACATGTGAAGGATGTTTTGAAATCAAGAAGCATAAAAGTTGAAGAAAACAACAGTGAATTCTGTGACGGTTGCGTTCTAGGAAAAATGCATCGTTCAACATTCGGAGTGCGTGGTACAAGATCAGAAGTTCCGCGTGAATTAATCCATTCGGACGTATGCGGCCCGATGCAAGTTGAATCACTTGGAAAAAGTCGGTATTTTGTAACATTCAAGGACGACTTCAGTGCTTATCGTTCGGTTTATTTTGTCAAAGAGAAATCCGAAGTGAAAAACAAATTCAAGATGTTTTGCAAAGAAGTACGAAACCGTTTCGGGCAAGATATAAAAATATTAAACACAGACGGAGGAAAAGAATATCTTAACAGTGAAATGAAGGAACTGCTATCCGATTTGGGAATTCAGCATATCGTAACACCGCCATATACTCCTGAGCATAACGGCGTATCGGAAAGGGAGAACAGGATCATTGTCGAAGCAGCCAGATCCATGTTGCATTCTAAACCGCATCTTCCGATATCATTATGGGCTGAAGCTATCAACACCGCAGCACATGTACTTAACAGGACAGGTCCAACAAAAATTAAAGATAAGACACCATATGAGTTATGGTTTGGTAAAGAAGCTCCGAATTTTCGAAATCTAAGAATATTCGGTGCAGAATGCTACGCTCATATTCCAAAAGAAAAGCGTCGCAAGTTGGATAAAAAGGCGACTAACGGATATTTTGTTGGATACCACGAAGGAATGGGTGGTTACAGAATCTATATCCCTGAAAAACAGCAAATCATTGTTTGCCGAGATGTAATATTCAAGGAAGAACCGTTAATGTCGGAAACGAAAAATTTCTGTGATGTTGAATCGAAACCATTGATCAAAGAGATCGAAAAGGAAAATCAATCTGAGGCCACGGATGAAAATGAAAGTTTGGTGGAAACAAACTATGGATCAGATTCGGATTTTTATTTTGACCCTGATCTATTTAACCTCGACTCAGATAGTGATGTGGAGAATGATACGAATGAAAATGAACCCTATAATCAACGACTTAGAGATAGAACTAAAATCAGAGTTCCAAAACGGTACGGCTATTTAACAACAATAAATAGTGATGAGCCCAAAACTTATCAGGAAGCTATGACATCACCAGCAGCACATAGATGGAAATCGGCAATGGATGATGAAATTGCATCGCTCAATGAGAACAAAACGTGGGTTTTAGTAAACAGACCGAAGTATTCAAAAATCATTGATAATAAGTGGGTTTTTAAATTAAAGCAGAACAATAGATATAAAGCACGACTTGTTATACGCGGCTTTATGCAAAAAGCAGGCATCGATTACACCGAAACATTCAGTCCGGTTGCGAGATATGAAACATTAAGAATTGTGTTAGGCGTCGCGTCTCATGAACGGCTAAAAGTCAAACAGTTCGATATAAAAACAGCTTTTTTATACGGTGAATTGGATACGGAAGTATATATGGAGCAACCTCAGGGTTACGAAGACGGGACAATGCGTGTGTGCAAGTTACTAAAAAGCTTATACGGACTCCGCCAAGCACCGCGTTGTTGGAATCGTCGTTTTGTGACATTCTTGGAAAATTTCGGATTAAAAGCAAGCGCGTCTGATCCGTGTCTTTTCGTGAACATCAAATCCGACAGAAAATTGATTGTGATTTTATACGTAGATGACGGCCTGGTGTTCGCAACACATGAAAGTGAAGCCGATAATTTCTTACGTGATCTAAGAAATGAATTTCAAGCAGTAATTAACAATAGGGTTGATTTCTTCTTGGGAATCGAATTTGTATTTCCCAGTGCCGGTGGGATTTTTATTAAACAAAGTGCATACATCGAAAGAATATTAAAACGGTTCGGTATGTACGAAAGTAAAGCGGTGTCTACACCTATAGATTTAAACTGGAATAAAAGTGTTTCATTGAATGAAAGCGCGGAAGACATACCATATCGCGAAGCGGTCGGAAACTTGATATTTCTGCAGACTGCAACAAGACCTGACATTGCGTACGCAGTAAACGTGTTATCTAGAAGTTTGGACAAACCGACTCAAGCCCATTGGACTTTGGTAAAGCGCGTTTTACGGTATCTACAAGGAACAAGGGATTTTGGATTGCTATTCGGAAACGATGGGGGTCTACGGGTTTTTAGCGATGCTGACTACGCCGGGGACATCTCAACCAGAAGGTCAACATCGGGGGTTCTTTGCATCCTTAATGGGGCAGCAATCGTATGGAAAAGCAAACGGCAACAATGTTTGGCCCTCTCAACCATGGAAGCGGAATTTGTGAGTGCCGCGAGTGCCGCAAAGGAAGCCTTATGGGTTTCGCGAGTCTTAAACGATTTGGGCTCTAAGCGCGAAGAGCTAAAAATGTATTGTGACAATCAAAGTGCGATCAAGTTGATCAAAAATTCCGAGTTTCATGACAAATCCAAGCATATAGAGGTTAAGTACCACTTTGTACGAGATTTGGCCAAGAAAGACCTAATCAAAATTGATTATGTACCATCCGATCAGCAGTTGGCTGATATTTTCACGAAACCGTTGTCGGCTCAAAAATTTATTGAATTACGTCATAAGTTAGGAATTTGTTCGCTGTAACGTTTTTTTGTTGTTTGTTTATTCTCTAATGATTGCTGTAAAAGATAAAGATTTATGATTTAGGGAGAATGTTAAGATTATCACTGTTTATGTTGCTCTTGTTAAGGAAATCATAATCTTACATAAACTATAAACATGTTCAATGGTCTGATTTCTTTTTGTCACGTACGAGCGTGCCTGTGGCGGTACGGTGAGTCAGTCCACCGATAGCTCTCATATTGTTAACTCTACTTCTGTATTTTGCTTGCTTACCAATAAACATACTATTAAACACAACTACTAATTTCACTCAAGTCTTGACAATAGCCTATACAATAAGAATGCGGGGATATACAATATTCGTTAGAGACCAGTTAGTGAAGTGAGAACTTTTCCATTTTCACGTACTATTATAAGTAAATTTTACATCTTTTAACAAACCTTCCATTTGTATATTATAATATTATCAAAAGGGCTTTAATTACATCAAAGCTTAATTAAAGTTTTTTAATGGTTTTGCCTTGATTTCAATCACTTTAAAGGAGCTTTAAGTAACTGAAGAAGACTTCGAACTCGTTGAAAGGGGACTTCAAGCACTTTAAAAAGGTTTTAAGTATTTTGTAAGTACTGAAGTGTTGTTTTAAATTAGAAATTACAAAGCATTTATTCGAGAAAGAACTTCAAATATTGTACTTCTATGCTCTCGAAAGACTTGAAGTACATTTTCAAGTCTAAAGCAATAAAATTCTGCCCAGCAGCTCTGTTATTAAACATCAATTATTATTTATAGGTGCCTATTCTAACTTAAACTGTGATGCAAAGCTATGAGTAGGGAAAAGACAATTTTCACAATTTGTGAAGTAGGTAAGTGTAAATGGTGGTTTGAAAAACTATTATTAGATGAAGGGGATGAAATGCAAGCAATAAAAACAAAGTATAATTTTACAATCCCTACATTTGTCTAATAATTAAGTGATATTGTGGAGAAACACGGAATGATGGCAGGCGAATCCATCAGAATCGGACCAGGATACGGAACTCTTATTTATTTATTGGGAAAAAACAAGTATTTCAAAAATATCGGATTTATACAGGATTATATTTTTAGAAAACAATAATGAAATGCTGTAAATGGAAAGATATTCCTTCCCATTGTGTGTTCTTTTTCTTGCAGTTATTTGTTATTAATATTAAACACTTTTGTTTAAAAATTCTAGTTGTAGATACGTATTTTCTTTTTTAATTGTTGTCACCGTCGACCTTATGATTTTTAATTGTTAACAATTCGTTAGTTGCCGGCCATTGTTTTTCTTTAATTATTGCTGTTGTCAGCTATTAATAAGCTGAATTGTTAGCACATTGTTGGTGTGCCCGGTTATCATTCTCTTTTAATTGTTAGCAAATACTATTCTAGAACTAGAACTTCAAAACATCTATTTTAATTTCGTGTAAGCGCAAATTCACTTCTTTTTAAATTTGTGCTCCCTTAAGGTCTACGCCCCTGTGGCCAACCCCTAACTACGACTATGACTACGACACTGCTGGTGAGAGCTTGGCTTTTAATAGAAGTGTTTGTATTTTCAGTATTTTCCAGTATTTTCTTACTAGTATTTGTTTGTAGGTTTGTGTATTATGCGTCTTTTTGGTTATGTGTAATAGTTACATGAAAAGCTTTGGGTTTTGTTTATATTTACTTACACAAGTGCGAATTCAGTTAATATTACTAGTTTAAATTAAATAAAAAGTACAAATCCAGTGAAAAAAATTGTTTTATAAGTATTAACTCACCTATGTTGGGATTGTTGGTGTTATCTGATCGTGAGCAGTAATTCACAGGAGGTATTTTCAATATAGTCGATGGCCAAAAAAACGCAAGAAGTGATTAATCTTACTGTTATTGCAACAATAGTTAGTTTTAGAAGCATGTAGTTTAAAAACAAATGAATACTTTTCAAATGATTAGTCAGTTCCGATGGTTGGAGATTCTCATTTGTTTACTGCTAGGTAGTGGTATGTACAATTATTATTATATGCATTAAATAACGAAATTTTATTAAAAAGTCCCATTCGTCTTGCGATATTACATTAACATAACGATGTGCTTATTTTATTTTGCCGCAATACTTAAAATTTTAATTTGTTTTGTGTACTGACTGTTTTTGATCAATTTTTAGTTCAAGTAACGTATTGTGATGAACCCTTACTGTTGTACTCCACAAAAAAGGATATACGAATAGCAAACAGTGCAAAAACCAATAACACAAAAATTAAACCCATTGTTCTTATTCGAAATTTAACTGATGGTGCAACACTAGACTTTCATTATGCAGATAAGAAAATATGCTGGACAGACCACAATCTTGAAAGTATACAGTGTGCAACCTACGATGGAGTGGAAACAAAAGATAAGGTACCTATAGTAATAAGTAATTATGTTAAATATTATTCTTTTTTCACTTAACAAAATTGTATGACATACTTTAGATATGCCCAACGTTTTTTATCATGTATGTATTTGAAATATTTTTTAGGTTGAAATAGTTAGTAGTGGCAATGGTTTGCTATCACCAGATGGACTTGCATGCGATTGGTTTACAAATAAACTGTACTGGATGGATAGCGAAAGCAATCGCATAGAAGTTGCAACTATGACTGGATTATATCGTAAAGTCCTCTATTGGACAGATATTGACCAGCCAAGAGCTATAGCTCTAGTTCCTATGAAAGGGTATAATAAAAACAACAACTCTTAAATTATAAACATCAATTAGAAGTATCAATTTTTAGTTTTATGTTTTGGTCTGATTGGGGAGAAGTCCCCAAAATCGAACGAGCTGGCATGAATGGAGACCCATCAACAAGGAAAGTTATAGTATCAGAAAAAATTTTTTGGCCAAATGGTTTGACTATTGATTATGAAGCAGAATTAGTTTACTGGATTGATGGAAAACTGCTGTTCATAGATGTAATGGATTATAATGGACAAAATAGAAAAACTATTTTGAGAAAGGGGCTCGAATATCCTTTTGCATTAGCACAATTTCAGAATAAGTTCTTCTGGACTGATTGGAAGTCATGGTAAGATTATACCTAGCATATTAATAGTAATAATTAGTACTTTGAGTATTATTTAATAAAAAGCGCATAAAAATAATTACTAGACATGTTGGTTGAGTTTCTATAAAAAATTATTTTCATTGTTCATCTGCTCATATCACAATTAATTAAAATTGAATAGACAATGAAGGATAGATCACTAATATAAATATTACAAAATAATTTTATAAAAATGAACTAGTATACTTGAAGAAACAGTCTTTTTTAATGTAACAGGAAACATTGTTCAACTGAATACATTTGATTCCTAATGTTAATATTTTTATTAAACTATTTCTTGATATTACAGTTTTACGTTTTTCTTTTATAGGTCTATTCATGTGTATGAAGCAAATACGACAATGGAACCAAAAGAGTTCATCCATTCAGACTTTGTCCCCATGGACATTCATATGTGGGATGCACGCCTGCAACCACAACTACCTCACCCCTGCGAACGAGACAATGGCAATTGCTCTCATTTGTGTCTCCTCGCGCCTTACCCTCCCGGTTACACATGTGCGTGTCCCATTGGCATCAAACTCCTCGATAACTACACATGTGCAAGTGGTCCTCAAGAATTGCTTATACTTGCGCGACGCACAGACATTTGTATTATATATTTAGATTCACCAGACTACACCCTTAAAATTTTGCCCCTGACTGACATAAAATACTCAATTGCTGTCGATTACGACCCCGTGGAAGATTATATTTATTGGACGGACGATGAGGTCAAAAAAATCCAACGTGTACGTTTAAATGGTACGAATCAAACGGACGTGATTGTTTCAGAAATATCATATCCTGACGGGATCGCAGTAGACTGGGTGGCGCGTAATTTGTATTGGACTGATGCGGGAATAGATAGGATCGAAATGTCGCGGTTAAACGGGTCTTATCGTAGAGTTATTATTAGTGAAGGTCTTCTTGACCCTAGAGCAATCGCTGTTGCTCCCGAATTAGGTTGGATGTTTTGGTCAGATTGGAATGAGAAGAGTCCCAAAATAGAAAGGTCTAACTTAGACGGAACTGAAAGAGAAAGTATTGTAGAGAAAAATTTAGGATGGCCGAATGGTATTACTTTAGATTTAAACTCGATGAAAATCTACTGGTGTGATGCCAAGTTGGATAGAATTGAGTACTCAAACATGGATGGAACCGATAGACGGGTTTTAATTAGTGATAATTTGCCCCATAGTTTTGGATTTAGTTTAATGGGCAATTTTCTGTATTGGACTGATTGGCAAAGGAGAGCTATTGACAGAGTCCATAAAGAAACAGGTAAGTTGCAATTTTAGGTATTTATTAGTAAACATATTTTTCTGTTATGCCTTTCTTATGTGGGGGAGGGGAGGGTCAAAATTAATGAAATTTGCATTACTTAATTTAGAGAATTCTATTTTTTCTTTTTATTTTCGAATGAGAATGGAACTATAAGAAGCAGGATTACGAAGTTTTTGAGAAATAATTCACAATATGAATAAAATTTTTTTTACAGGAGGTGGCCGAGAAATAATAATCGATCAAATAGCCAATGTAATGGGCCTTAAAGCGATAAGATTAGGGGAAGTACGCAGTAGTAATCCGTGCGGTGTAAATAACGGAGGCTGTTCCCATATTTGCCTTTATAGACATAATAAAACTTACGTGTGTACGTGCCAAATAGGCTATGAATTAACCAAAGATCGTCATAAGTGCGTTGTACCTGAAGCTTTTTTATTATTTACGCACAAAGATAGTATTGGACGAATTAGCATCGAGAATGAAAACAACGAAATGGCAATACCAGTGACTGGCATTAAATACGCTAGGTAATGATAATATTCTTAAAATTAATTATTTTTTTATAGAAACCAATATTTAAAATAAAATAAAAATGCGATTAAGGATATTTATATGTATCATGCAAGTTTTGACGTTTACCTTTAAATAAGTATTAAGGGTACTCTTTTTAATTTTAATAACTGTCCTAGCGCCATAGATTTCGACATCGCAAATAAGCGTATTTATTGGAGCGATAGTAAACAGAAGGTGATAATGAGGGCCTACATAAACGGATCTGACCCTCAACGAGTAATCGAATTAGGTCTTATGTCTCCTGATGGCATTGCTGTCGATTGGCTCGCACAAAATATTTACTGGGCCGATTCAACGGCGAATCACATCGAAGTGGCCCGACTGGGGGGTTCGAGTCGACGTACCCTTCTCTGGAGAGATATTGATAACCCCCGGAGTATAGCATTGCATCCCCAAGAAGGGTATAGTATATAAATTATTCCATTCAGAATAACTTTAAATTAATTTAAAAATTTATACACAAATATTTTATAGAATGTTGTCATTTCTAGTTATATGTATTGGTCAGAATGGGGAAGATTAAGAAGTATTAAGAAAGCCGCAATGGATGGCACAAATCCACAAACTCTGATATTAAATGTTTTCTCTGCAACTGGTTTAACCATAGATTATGAAGAAAAACGTTTGTTCTGGGCAGAACCAAATACTCCAGCCATTATGTCATCTGACTTGAATGGCTTGGATAAACGAATTATAGTGAAAGAAGATATTGTTAGACCTAACAGTCTTACTTTGTACAAAGACTACATTTATTGGAGCGATGAATCAACAGGTGCACACATTACATACAATAATAAATTAATGTGGTCAGTGTTAAATAGCTGTATAATCCACTTTTTACAGGAGAAATATCAAAAGCAGAAAAGTCGACTGGACTAAATCACACAAAAATTCATTATATGCAAGAAAAAGTAACAGATCTGCTTGTATTTAATTCATCAAGACAAAAAGGGTTTACTCAGTGTGCTGTAAACAATGGTGGATGTTCGCATTTGTGTTTGGCACGTCCTTCTCAGACTTCGGATGAACCAGTGGTTTTTACATGTGCTTGTCCTACACATTATACTCTACAAAATAATACATGCGCAGGTAATTTTACATTTTTATGTAAAATTGGTTTGTTTAATAAATAGTTTGATTTATTTAAAGCACCAAAACAATTCATGCTATACAGTCAAAGGAATCTAGTCGTTCGCCTTCTACCTGATACCTCAGATTGTACTGAAGCCTTTATGCCCGTTCAAGGTTTAAAAGGTATAAAAGCAATCGATTTTGACCCCGTTAATCACTACTTATATTGGGTAAGTTATTTTAAATGATAAAATACAAAATTAAATTTAAAATCATTTTCATTTTAAAGATCGAAGGAAAGACTCATTCGATTAGGAGGGCCTTAGATTCGGGACTTCATATGTCTATTGTAGTTCCGGGTAGTCAAAATCAGCATCCTTTTGATATCGCGATCGACGCCATTGGTCGTTTGCTGTTTTGGTCTTGCTCTGCCCAGGAAGCCATCAATGCTACAAGATTGGATAACAATTCCGCTGTAGGAGTTGTTGTCCAGAAAGAGGGCGAGAAACCTAGACTATTAGCAATTCACCCCACAAAAAGGTTAGTTATTGATTTAGGTTGCTTCTAAAGATTTTGCTTTAATTTATATTATTTAATATGATTCTCATTTCGTCTCTTATTTCAAGTTATATGTAATTTTGTTGTAGATTATTATTTTACACTAATGTTGGGACTGTTCCATCTCTAATTCGTACAAGAATGGATGGAACACAGAAAATTGTGATTTTTAAAGGATCTGACATAGCAGCTATTGCAGTAGATGCTGAAAATGAATTGGTTGTTTGGGCACAAGGACAGAATATTTATATGAGCAATATTGATGGAGACAATCAGTAAGTTAAAACTTAAAACTATTAATATAATTTTAAGTATTCGTTTCTTAAAGTACTAATGATTGCACATATATTTGTATTTTATACATTTTAACTTCTGGTTTTCTCTTTTTATTAAGTTACGTCGTTTTAAATGAAAGTAACTCAAAAATAACCCAATTAACAATCTATTCGGGTTGGTTGTACTGGCTCGACAAGCAAATTCAACAACTACAAGGCCGCGAATTGAAAACAGGAGGTTCACACTCAGTAGTCATAAGTCATGCATCCCTTGTCGATCTTGTGTCCGTCAAGCTTCTCGATCGTAATCACTCCTGTGCACAATATCCTCGAAGGTGTTCTCATTTGTGCGTTATGAATGGCACAAGTGCTGCATGTGCATGTCCGCATGGTCTTGCGTTACAAGAAGATAGACGAACTTGTGCAGCCTTGCCGGATTGTGGTAACGAACATTTTACTTGTTCTACGCAAACACAGAGTATTAAAGACTGTATACCGTTTGCATGGAGATGCGATGGTCAGATGGATTGTCAGGATGGATCAGATGAAGCAGGGTGTCTCACATGTAAAAATGATCAATTTCGTTGTCTTAATGGTCAATGCATTGAAAGGTAATTCTTTTATTTTTATAAAATTATTAAATATGTGTTGTATGATTATATTATGTTTATCCCACACATTTAAATTTTTGCTTAGAGCTCAGGTATGTGATGGCATACCTCAGTGTTCCGATAGTTACGATGAAGCTCACTGTTGCAAAATCGCCGAAGAGTTTAAGTGCCCCCGCACCGAAGTTTGCATACCTGTATCTCAGCTTTGCGATGGGATGGAACATTGCGCAGATGGTGCAGACGAACGCAAATTTGTTTGTGCCGAAGCAAAAGGTTATACGGGCACTAGGGGAGGCGCCAACATTACAATCATCGTTATATTCGCCGTGGTGTCAGTAGTCGTTGGGTTTTCAGTAATAATTTTCTACTTAAGGAAACGATGTACAAGCAGCGAAGGCCCTTTGAATGATCAATCAGAAGATCTCTTAAACCCGCAACAGTTGAGGACTCAAATGAAAATGCATAATAAAATACGTAAAGGTAAATGTTTTTTCGATGTCTGAAATACAGTAGATACAGTTGTCTTTTAAATGAAATATTTCTAACTAAGTAAAGCTGGTAAAAATGTAGTTTACCTAAATCTTTTTAAATTCGTTTGATAGATTACTTGAAATTTTCTCTACAGCATTTCCTTCTGGTATTCCGGACGTAGTTCACATGTCTATGCTCAATGGAAGTCACAGCTCCAGTTACGACCGTAATCATATAACTGGAGCTTCGAGTAGTACAAATGGGTCGAGTTTATTATGTTATCCACGTGAAACACTCAATCCGCCCCCCAGTCCGGCCACAACTGCTGCCTCCACAAGGGGGAGCAGTCCATCATCACGTTACCGCCCTTACCGTCATTACCGTGTAATTAATCAGCCTCCTCCTCCAACTCCGTGTTCTACCGATGTATGCGATGAAAGTGATTATAATTATTCAATGCGCAGTCGGTATGACGCAGGTCCCTTTCCTCCCCCACCTACGCCGCGATCTCATTGCCAAAGCGAAAGTTGCCCCCCTTCTCCAAGTTCTCGTTCATCTACTTACTTTAGTCCTTTACCTCCACCACCTTCACCTGTTCCTTCACCCACACATTAATTTTCTCATAATATTAGGTATTTAGTTTATTCACGATACCGCAACGTGCCTAGTAATATAATATATTTATATAATGTAAGCATTTTTTATTTTATAGATTGATTTACATCATATGTACGTAAGATTATATTAAAGATTTTAACAGTTTTTTTTATTTAGTTTTATTCTTAGATATTTTAAATTGTTTTCAAATAAGGAAAGCTTGAAAAATCTTGAAATACATGCAGTGGTTCCAACTTTTCAAATAAATGCTAAATTACAATAAGTTATAATGCAGAAAATTATAATTAAAGAAAGTCTGGCTTTTAGGTATGTTTAATTATTTCTTATTAAGTAATTTTTAAAATAATCAAGTTATAAACATCCAAATACAGGCAGTACAGCGCTATCTACTGCAAATTTCAGTTGTCATTTTGTGATGCTGTTGCAAAAATTGTAAAAAAATACCTACTAAATGCCATTTTCGTTTAAAAGCTGTGAAAAACAAATTATTTCAAAAGGTTTTTGTATTTGCCGAAGTAAACATAATTTTCTTGTAATTTAAACTTCTGTATGTACCGTTATATTTTTTTGCGAAAAAAAATTCTAACTTGGCATCACTGGTTTATACTGTAGTGCCAATCATAGAAATACATGTGCCAATTCAATAATGTGGTAAATATTCCGGTTAGAATTCCTGTTGTCGTGCTATGGTCGTGCTGCAAAGATGGCGGAAAACGACATAGATTTGTACGCTGACGATATAGATCAAGATTTTGCACAGGTAATATATAATAATACTAAAAATTATATTAAAGACAACAATTTACAATTACCGATAATTATTAATAACACTTTTAGTATTTTGTCTAACAGGTTTACTTGTTACCAGTTTCTTAGGAAATGTTCGACCGGCATTTTTTGTCTGTGGTTTGTTGTTGCTGTGATTTTTTTAATAATTCTTAGAAGCTAAGTCTTGAATTTTAACGTTTTTATTAATATTTCAGGACGATTTCGTTGGTGAAAATGTTGATTTGTATGATGACGTCATTTCAACCCCTGCTACAGGAGGCGGTGGTGGAGATAACGCTGAAACGAATCATAATTCGAATGCGGACACAAATAATGAAGAAACGAATGGTACAACAACTTATCAGACTCAAGGAAATAATATAACACCTACTACAATTGGTCGTAGACATCAACTGTATGTTGGAAATTTGACTTGGGTAAGTTTGGCTAATTTATATAAATGTGATATTTTGCAAGAATCATGATCATTTATTCTTAATGTTAAAGGTATAAGCATAGAATGTACGAATTTTAATAGACTAAAGTTAAATCATAATCACAGAATAGTATAACCGTACTTTTATTTTAAATGTTTGGTTAAATGTCAACGTTACTTGAATAAATATGGGTGACTGTAAAATGTACATTATAAATAGTTTAATTTCATTTAAATTGATTTTTTATTTACTTATGACATTGACATTTATCTGATGAAAATTCATTACAAGAATTATTTAATTAAATGGGTACTTAACATTATTTGTAAAAATCTCACATAATTTTCATATAAAATGACAATTTTTCGGTTGTACTGTAGCCTTTTCAAGTTTTATTGAATATTCATTACATTTCAGAGAAATTATATTTGTAATTTACCTATCTACATAATTTTTACATAAGAAGGGTAGAATTTGAAGAAGCTTAGTTAAAATGTACTAATTTATTGGTTTAAAGACTAAAAAGTAGTTTATTTTTGTTTATTTTACTTTGTGTAACATTTTAAATTCAAGATCAACTTTTAGGTAGGGTTGTGAATAATTTACTTTTTTTGTATTATTGTTTGATTACCCATTACTTTTTTAATGTGTAATATGAAGAAAATTTCAGTAACTTTTACCTGCATACTTTTGTAATGGGTACTGGAAAGAGTTCACATTAATAATTATTCTTTTCTGAGTGATTCTATTACTCTAAAATTAGCAGTAAATATTTATTGCTATATAAATTATTAATATAAACTTTTGCACTGTTCATCACAAACATAATGGTTATTGTAAATGTTTTACACTATTTGTAGCAACAATCATAGTTTATGTAAATTATTTATATTAATATTTTCGTAATCGTGTTTGTGAGTAGTTTCCCACAATTTATTCTGGTGTTAAAAGCTCCACTTGTCTGTCCAATGTAGTATATAATATATATATTACAAGAAAAGTTAATTTTTATAAACTGTTAAATTTTTAGTATGTAAATCTTATTTATTTTTCATTTGGTTCCTCTTGGTAAATTATACAAACCATAATTTGTGTTAAAATTACTGTGAATGTAATCTAAACTGGAAATGGGAGATTGAGCGTTTTGTATCTTTGATTGAGATGGTAAAAATTAATAAGATTAACGGAGTACTGTAAAAATTAGTTGTGCCTCAAGGTACACAGTGATAAAATTAATTGATGTTTATGCATTTTTTAATGTTTTTGGTAAATACATTTGTTATAGTTTGATTTGAAAATTAAAATTCATAAATGTTTTTGAGTTTTTTTAAGTGTAAAGGTGTTTTTAAAAAAACTTTTTATTGATAACACGATTCTTTCAATATAAAAGTATATCATGTAAAGAAGACAATTGCATGCACCTATTTACAAATTTGACCATCGAGTATTGATGTAAGCAAAATTTAAAATAAAAGTTGTAAACATTTATTAAATTACCTTGTAACTTATTAATTTGTCTAGCAATCTTTAAAAGTCATAAATATAATATTTCTGTGTATAATATTATACACTGGAATTTACGTATACATTGTATAAAAACAAATGGAAGTATTTTTACTTACAATCTTTTTTCTTTGACAGAATGTTGAAGTGTATGTTGTTCTTTTTTAGTGGACGACTGATCAAAACATAGCCGATGCTGTTCGAGAAATTGGCGTGAATGATTTTCACGAAGTAAAATTTTTTGAACATCGCGCGAACGGACAATCCAAAGGTTTCTGCGTTATTTCAATGGGTTCGGAAGCGAGTGCTCGATTATGCATGGAACGTTTGCCAAAAAAAGAGATAAACGGTCAAAATCCGGTTGTAACATATCCCACTAAGCAGGCATTAAGCACTTTCGAAAGCCAATCGAAAACGCGTCCTTCGCCACCTAATTCTTCTGGTCCCCGAGGCCAACACCCAGGACAGTCCAATCAAAACATTCCCTCACAAAATTTTCCTCGTATGCCTATGGGTTCACCTATGAGAGGTCCATTACCTCATCCGGGTATGCAAGGACCTCAAGGGCCTAGGATGCAAGGCCCTCCGCCGGGTTTTAACGGTCCTCCAGGACAAATGAACCAAGGGCCCCCAAGATTTCAGAATCCACAGTGGAATGGTCCACGGCCGAATGGACCTATGCCTGGTCCAGGACCGAACCCTGCACAGATGAGGCCAGGTGCTCCACCTCCCGGAATGCAAGGACCACCCCGACCACCGATGGTAAATTTTAATTGTTTATAATCTCATAATCCATTGATCTAATGCACGTTTGGTTTTTTAGGACGGCATGTATCTTGAGGTATTGGCTTTTTTTGCACGCTATGTCCCTTTGCTAGGTACACTTATTCGTAGTTATATTTGGTGGTTTAAAGGATTTATACCAATTGGAAACGTTTTTTCTGGTTGCTGGTATACATTTTCAATATCATCAGTAACAGTAATACTATGTAATTCTAAATTTAAGTATGTATTAAAATTATTCTGATTGCCTTTTTAACAAAAAAAAGTTTAAATTGTGAATTAAGAAAATTTGATTTAAGTTATATTTCTAATGGATTTGATTTATCTGACAAAAAAGAAGTAAAACTAAAAAATTCTGTAGTCAGATTTACATATCGCTTAAAGGGAAAGTATCAAATATGTGCAATAAGTGGAAGTAAGGAAAGACTGAGGTATGTTACTTGCAGGTAAACTATTAATAGAACTAGTTGATTTAAATGTTCATTGTTTTTTGTATTTATTGCTAATTTCTTTTTTTTTTTTTTATTATTGTTTTCTCGTCGTCCAGTAACTGGCCTAATAGTAATTACTGTATTTCACATTGTCATACATATTGAAATATAAATAGTTATGAACATCTTCCATTTTTATCTCAAAACGGGAAACACTTTAATTAAGTTATTTGAGTGGTTTCGAAATGCCCATCGAGGACTTTTTTCAGCAACAATTTCAAGGACCACCTCAGCAACAAGGTCCCCCTCGTGGTCCGCCTAATCAGGGGCCTCCACCACAGGGTGGTGGTCCGAGACCCGATTGGAATCGACCGCCTATGCAACAGGGATTTCCTCCTCAAGGCCCCCCAATGCAAGGACCACCCAATATGGCACCCAGAGGCCCTCCTCCTATGGGCGGTCCACCTGGAGTACCGCAACAAGGGCCGCCTCAAGGACCACCTGCTCCGCATGTAAATCCTGCATTTTTCCAACAAGGGGGACCCCCACCACAGATGCAACATCCTGGTAAGCCAATAACAGTTTTAACATTTCTTTCTCCGAACTCCTGCCGTAAGACGCGCTAAGGAACTTAGTTCCAAAACTTCATTTTGATCGATTTGTATAGGTATGCAACCAGGTCCAGGAGGTATGCCACCACATCATGGACCACCTCAAGGTCCTCCTCATGGTCCACCGCACGGTCCCCCGATGGGCCCGAACCAGGTGCCGCCTCATGGACCTCCGCATAGTTATGGTCCACCGTCTGGCGTGCCGCAGTCTCAATACGGAGGTCCTGGGTCTGTGGCTCCAGATCACCGACCAGATATAGCCCAATTAAGCGAGCAAGAGTTCGAAGACATCATGTCGCGCAACCGAACTGTATCGAGTTCGGCGATAGCACGGGCGGTATCAGATGCGGCTGCGGGAGAGTATGCGAGCGCGATAGAAACACTTGTTACGGCAATCTCGTTAATCAAACAGTCAAAGGTCGCGGCCGACGATCGGTGTAAAATACTGATCAGTTCGTTGCAGGACACATTAAGGGGTGTCGAAGATAAAAGCTACAGTTCGGGACGCAGGGACCGGTCGAGGTCCAGAGAAAGAACACACAGGCGAGGAAGACGCGATCGATCATCTTCACGGTAAGTTTGTTAAAATTAATTTTATCAACCCAATTTTTATTACGAACTTTGGTTTCAAAGTTTTAAATGAATGATATTTTTCTCTAAAACGTTTACTTATTTCTATGTAATCTATAGAAATAAATCTAATTTTCAAACCTTGTGGCAGAGTTACTTCAGTTTTGCAGATTTTGACAAAATGTTTATCCTATGTAATACCTGTCATTAGCATTATTATAATTATTCCTTTTTTCATTTTCTTATGACTGGTTTATTAAATGTCATTTACATATTTATTTTATTTTAAGGAGAAAGTTGCACTATACGCAATTACAATCAAAAAAGAAAAAATTAAAATTTTCTGTAATAAATATCTAATCTTAAATTGTAGAAAATAATAATGAATTGCTGTGATTTTTATCTTAATATTGTAATTGTATATTTTTTTTATAGATATAGGGAAAGAAGTAGAGATAGAGATCGTGATCGTGATAGAGACCGCGATCGTGATCGTTATTATTCGGACTACAGAGAACGCGATAGAGAGAGAGACAGATCCCGTAGCAGAGGCGAAAGGGAACGTGAACGCGAAAGAGAAAGAGATTATAGGGACAGGGACGCTGAAGATACGTAAGTACTATAATTTTTAAATTATACAATTGGCCGTGATTATTTTAATTTTCAAAAACCTTTATTTTTTTTAATTGAATATAATGTGTTCATAATAGAAGAAACCGAATTAAATTATCTTTACCTACATCTAATCGTAGCTGTAGTTCTTTCTTTAATTATTTAAGGACTGCTTTAAATTATCTTAACTCTAGATAATTATAGTTAATCGATAAGTTTCGACATAGTACAAAATATCAAGTCTTTACCGATCTTTTAGGTAAAAAGGAATCTTATGAACATCTTATGTTTGAAAATGGTGTAAAATGTACCATTGTTTATTATTGTATTAAACTATACAACTTCTTGTGTTGAAAATGTTTTGTTTTGTTTTTATTATGCTTGAAATGCTTTGAAAGCTCTTTAATGTGAATTTATTTGCTTTTTATTTTATTTGTTATATTCATTTCGTTAAAATTTATTATCCTAGTGTTCGTATGTTTTTAACTTTGTTTTATTTAATAATATTAGTAATTACATTATAATGATCTGTGATTGAGTTTTTTCAATTACGATTAATGTAAACTAGAACAGAAAATTATTTATGAAAATTTATGTCATAACACGATAAGAACATTAAATCAGTCCCAGGGGATAATATCTGAATTGTTCTGGGACATAAAAAAAAATTCGGAATAATTTATTTGTCTCTATTAATTATGAATAATATTTTTTCATTTGTGTCACTAATTAAAGAGATGTGTTTTAATTTTGATCTAGAATTTCGTTAAATTATTTATAATCCAGTGGTACTGTATAATTCCTGTTTATATATTTTTTCACGTCAAAATCTTCATATAAGTACGTACTTGTACTGGGTGTTTCATTAAGGGTGGCCACCGGTCATATTTTGGGAACTACTGTTTTTAGCAATTCATAAAAAAATTACCAACAAGTATTACGTAAACAGAATTTTATCCATTTTTGAACCTCCCCTTGTCAGCAAAAGTAAGCAAATCTGCTTCTCCCTCTAACCCCCATATGCTTACGTCATTTTTATATAATTAAAGGATATATCGAGCGAATAGTTAAAGTTACAAAAAAACATTATGAACTTATTTGCGGGCTTTTAATTTAACTCCTTTATTAAATGAAAAGTAAGAGGTATCCATATCAAAATATTTATTATACTGTTAATCATTTATTTGCTGATGTAATCAAAGGAGCGCAATTGATGGTGCAAATCATAAAATTCAAGATTTTTCCGAAATTCCTCTTATTAAGAAATAACAATAACATCGTTATTAGAAAGCCTAAAAAATTCCGCATAAGTTGTGTTTGAGGCTCATTAGCGTGCCGACCTTAATAAAAGTGAATGTCTTAAATCGCTGTATCTTCTAAACAACTTATCCGATTTTAGCAAACTCAAGCTTGTTTGAAAGAGAAATATGTGTTTGTATACCCTGTATCCAGTAGTAGGCAGTAGTTTTCGAGATATGGTCGGTGGCCACCCTTAATGAAACACCCAGAATAATAGTCTTGACCAATTTAATATTCAAAAATTGTAATAGTTAAAACGTAAAGCTGTTCTATAGGTTATATTTAAATGTATGCAGGTACATCAATGTAAGGATATTTTAAATATCATTTATAGTATAATCAGTAGACATTAAATTGTAATCAGTATGACAAACCCTTTAATAGGCATATCGTGAGAACTAAAAAAGATGTAGTACTGATATTTTACTTATGTTTAAAATAAAAAAGAATTTTATCAATTGATATCGATCATAAAACACAAAAATTGTGAATTCAGAGCACGTTAACCGATTGTTTCATGTATAGATTATGAATTGTAATTTATTTTAGCATTGATTTAAACAAATTATGAAAATCGCTTTTTGCTTTTCTTTTTTTATCGTGGTTTGAACACAAAATTGTACTTCATATCCATCTGGTTTAGTGCTTTAATATCTAATGCAAACTGACGTGGATGTAAAACTATTTCATTTTAGTATTGAGATTAGCGTATAATGAAGCACAATTTTTAACAATTTAACTTGAATGTAATAATGATCGAAATAAAATTAGATCACATGGTCACATACGTTATATGTAAAAAAAAAGGTAAACTAATTCATTGAATGGGTCGAATATAAAATACTTTAATGACGATCCCTGTAATAAAATATGAAAGTTACAAATGATTATTCTTATTTCATTATCTATGTAGTATTATTGATTATTATATGGTAACTATTTAACGAATTATGTGTCGAAAAAGGTTTTTTACGGAATCGTTTCTAGTTCTCGCGTGTCCCGTCCGAGGAAATCATCGCCAGAAGCAGTGGACGCTGCCGGGGATCCGACATCGAAATCTCGCTATTATGAAGATCGCTACAGAGAACGCGAATCAGGCAGGAGAGATCCTGAGCGGGAAAGGGACCGCGACCGAGATCGTAGAGACGAGTCCCATCGTTCACGTCATTAAGGATTTATTCACCTTTATCATCTGACGCTCTATTTAACTTGATTACTGTCAATGTATAATTACTTATTAATATGTAACGTGTTAGATTCTCTATATGTCGGTACCCATTATTTCTGTCAGGGACCGACTTTTCTGTTTTAAGTAAAATGTTACTAAATAGTGGAACTCAAATGTTGTACGATGAATTTTCGATTTTTAGTTTCAGTGTATTTTGTAATAAGTAATAGCGTGCGTGTCTGCCATTTTCTTTTTTCTTATGTTTAGTCTTAAAAAGTAGACTTCAATTAGTTAAGGACTTACGAGGATTGAGGAGGAAGAGGAACGAAGAAAGAAAGAATCGATGGATGAAACGGGAAACTTGGGAAAGAAGATTGTATTCTTTCAAGTGGATGTTATAAAAAAAAAGTATAATGTACAAATTGTGTTAATTATTTTTACCATGAACTTAATCTCATCCTTTCACCACCTTTCTCCATATTTTATTTTTACGTTTATAGAAGTAGTTGTATGGTGTGTAAATATCGACTGTAATTGACTGAAATGCGAAAAATTTCTTTAGATAAGGCGGAAAAAGATTCAAACAGTATTTTTTTCTAATAAGTTGATATATTTGTTTAGTGATTTTAGTGTAGCTTCTGGATTAGGCAAATTTTGTCTAAAGCAAAATATTTTTTTTAATCAATGATAACACAGTCTAGTCGAATTAACGAAAAATTTTGTAAAGGTCCATTATTTTGTACTTTATTGGATTATTTTCGATTTTTTTTTAAATGTAGTTTTATCTACTAAATCACTACAAGCGACTTGTGTCTGTTTCTTAAGATAACGCCACATGTTTGACGCATTCAAATTTTAAATTTATTATTATTACAAGAATAGTAACGTCAGTTTTTTCTCATTTTTAAAAAAAATAACAAATAATTATAAGGGTCACTAGTACAAATTAAGATTAAACTCATTTATAAATATTTCTATAATTCTTTATGTAAGATACACATCTTTTATTTAATATATTTTACTTGAAAATTTTACAATATTTTAAAAACTATTGGAAATTGATAATTACATAAAGCGTAATAGAAATATTTTTATTTTCTACATGAAAATCATTGCGAATTTTATTTTTTTAAATTTATTTCAGCTGTATATAAAACGTATCAGAATAAATCTATTAACTGAAGTTGAAAACGATTTTATTGTTTTAATTACGCTAAGGTTATTAGATTTCTCCTGATACAGCTTCAATTTCATTTACTTAAATTTGTAATGCTAAACGAACAAAATAATTTTTATTATTCATATTAAATATTTAATAATTGGTATTAAAAGTAAACATTTATTAACTACATACTTTTATCCTTGTAGATACTGTAAACTGAAATGAATAACAGTTCGTGAGAAATTTAAAACTTTGTTTAATGAGAAAATATTAATACTTTTTTGGTAAATACTGTATAAAGAAATTAATAACATATTGCGAAGAAGATAGTGCCATAGTTTTATATAAATCTATTGTCTAAAAATGTAGTACGCTATTAACGGTCTTCATGCGCTTGTGTCGCTATAAAAATGATAAATATTTTAATTTTAACTGACAATTTCGTTAATTATTTTTTTTTTGTTTACATAAGCAATAGTAGCAACCTTCGAATAGTATTTTTATTATTTATAAAGCGACTTCTTTATACATTTGTTTGTACATTACATACAGAGCGGACATGAAGTAACTCTCCCTTTGAATAGTTTTTGAACCATTGGAGATATCTAAATGGAAAATTTTGGGTCATAATCTCATAATATACAACTTGTTGACTATTCGTTCAATTTATTTTGATGCCAATATTTCAATGGGCGTCGCGACCCCACGTCAATTTTTGGCGTCCCCAAAATAATTTGAAAAAGTAGTAAACCAGTTGTATATCTTTGTCTAAAATTTCATTTCAATATCTCCATTGGTTTAAGAAATATTTAGAGGGGAGGAGGGTTACTCTATATCCACTTTGTATATGCAAATTTTGTTGTTCCATCGTATCCATTCGTGTTTTAGGCAAATGGCAAATATTAAGCAATATTTGTAATTTTATATAAAAATTTCAGTTGTAGTTGAATCTTTTAGTGCAGAATTCCTATAATTTGACTTTATATCATGATTAGATCATTTTTTTATCCGAAATTTTTACACGTTATATTTTATTTATGATGCAAAGTGTATGAGAAATTTATAATTATATGAATAACAAACACTGTAATGCATACAAATCTAAACCTTTTTTTATTGGTGAAGTGTGTTTCCCTAAAGCTGGAAGCTTTATAATTAGTCCAACACAAAAGTATTAAATTTTTGTAAAAATTTTAACAGGAATCCGAATATACTACCAGGAAGTTGGATATTTAAAGGGTTGGTTTTTTTAAGCATTACAACTAGCGGGGCAAATTTTTGTCTTGGTTCTTCTCTGCTGCGTGTTCTCCTAACAGTCATTTATTTTCTTAGCGCTGAGATAATGTACAAAATAGAATTGGTTGCACGTGATTAAGGGCCTAGCTAGGTTTTTGTCGAGGGGCCGCGAATTTGGAAACAAAATAACAGTATATTTTTCACAAAGAACAATTTTGGATGGATAAGAAACTAAATTGGTAGATACAGTTCAAATTTTATTAAAAAAAAAATTTACAAAATCTTCGAAGATAAAGACATGCTATGAATACTTATTTTTTATGGTAGTATACTTCGATTGCTGACAAAAATTTAGTACTTGGGTTAAAATCATTGGACTAAAAATAAACTATTCTATAAAGTTATCTATTACTTTAAAATATAGATTGACAACAATAAAAATGTCGTAATTAAACTGAGTTTCAAACTGTGTTTAGTTTCTATCTTTACTGAGACACATTTTTATAATACAATTTTTTTAAATAGAAAAAAGTCAAGATAGGAAAATAAAAGGAGACTCCTTTAATACACACTTAGGGTAGCAAACACCCGTTAGTTCATAATAATTTACTGCAGTATTATTTTTTATTAATAACACTAAACGCGCTTAACTTTTTAAGACAAAAGCATTCAATTATCTTATAAATAAAATATAAATGTATACAATTTTGTTTTATACTGCTACATTATGAAAATTTAAGACAATCTGCTATATAGTTGAGCAAAAGAACATTTCATGTTACTTTTATAACAAGTGGATAATGACACACAGGTAAAACAATGTTTATTAGAGAATGGATTGTAATAAAATAGCTGTGATAACGTAAGTACAAGTAGTTTTACTTACAATTAGTATTTGATTTAAATTACACATGGTTTGTATATAGTAATAATTCAATTTTTTTTATTAATGATAGACTTGTAATAAACTTATTAAATTAAAAAAAGCCACGATATCTTAAAAGAGTATTAACGTAAAGTAATTTGAATCTTTTATACTAAAAATATGTTTGTTTTTAATAGTGAGAGTATAGTAAAAGTTTATTTTTCAAATAACACAAATATAATGAAACATTAAAAAGTGTAGAAAATGGAGTTTATAGTGATTGAATAAGTGAAATAAAATAAAAAAAGAGACATCCTTAATTACCACAAAAAACATCTCTTTTTTATTATTTTGTTTCATATTTAAAAGCGTTTAAAACGCTAAAAAATATTTTAAAAGAGTGATATTTTTAATTTGTAAATTAATTGTTTATTTCATATGGTTTTGAAATAGCGGCGTAACACATTTAAGAATTTGATATTTTAAGTAATGTTGTTAGAATTAACAACTGGTAAATTAATATAATTAATATTACATGTGAAACAACTGTGATAATTTACATTATTATAAATTCACTGTTTCCTATTCCACCAGAAAAATCGAGGCAAATATAAATCCATATAAGGAATAAAGATATGAGAAATATGTAATATTATTAAACTACAAAAAAATGTTTAAACATATAAATAGAACATAAATTTACCTAAAATTTTTTGTTTGTTTTATAATCCCTTTAAATTAACATTATTTTTGTTGTTTAACAGATGACATGAACATTAAAGAAATGGAATATTGAAGCTTTGTGTTTGATAGTTCAAGAAGTAATACAGTTTACTGGAGGGCTTACACATTTGTCATACAGTTCTAAAGGACGATAGAATTCTATGTAGGCTGATTAATTAATGGAAGAAAGTAAGTACATAAAGTAAATTTTATTATTTATTTAAATTCTAACAGACGTATTAGGTGAAAATGTATTTATTTTTAAAAGTGAAGATAAAATTGAGAAAAAAAAAATAGATTTATACGTCAAGTGCAGAGATATATACATAAACTAATTAGACCGAAGTCAAGACGGTATGGTAGGCACTGTATTAGGGGTGCGAAAAAGAACATTGGGGTAATGCCAGAAAAGCAAGTTTTTGTAGGATATCCATATTTCGGAGTTATATTTATTATGCTTTATTAAAACTTAAAAGTTATTACATCATAAACAAAGAATTAAAGATTTACTCTCAGGATACACAAAAAAAAATTATTAAGTATTTCTTTTAATAGAGTCAGTTGACTACTACCTTTCTTAATCAAACTCACGCGTTCTTCCCTTGATATGTTTTTTTTACACCCACTTAGTACCTACAATTTCCAGTGTTCATCTTTTATCCCACACAGCCTTACACACTTCCTTTCCTCCTTATTCATCCAATATATGCATCCTTTGCATTCATTTTTTACTTTAAACCTAGCTAGGATACTTATTTCCCCTCCACCTTCCAAATATCATGATGATAAGTCACTTTGCCAATCTTCCCATAACATTATATTTTAGTTCTAGACTGGAGCATATTTGGAGTCTACTATTTGTTTCAAGTCTTGCTCTGTAATCATCTCTTTTTAACCATTTATTTATCTTTTCGTTCCTTCCCAATATTCGGCATTTTTTCTTCCAATAATCCTTTCTAATATTATTACAATTCGCGTATTCAAATCCTTTTTAACGTTTTTTCTACTATTTTCCCGCATTCTGTCTCCCTCTTTAGTATATTTTTAGGTGTATCTTTACCTGGATGTAATACCCATTTTATGTATATTTTATAAATACCCTCTACTTGCTCATACTCTTTCCACCCCGAAATTTCTACTTGAGCGTTAATTTGAAATATTATTGGAGTAAATTTAATAGATGTGATTGCAGTTTTCTATAATTGTTATAATAAAAAAAAAACTACAATTTTGCTTTATTTTATTGTTATTTTTTTATATCAGAAAGAATACGTACAATGTACTATTTATTCCCAAACTGTAACAGTTTCAGAAACATTTATAGCATGCTACCCATGCAACTATCATTTAAGAATTGAATGTCTTTTATCCCAAAAATATAATTTGAGGTTTTATTTGAAATAAAACTAATTGTGTTTGTATTTAATGTTTAAAAAATAGCAAACGTAATTAAGTACTTTTAAAATATACGCATTTTAAGTGACATTTTTAAACATTTACAATGTAAATGTAAATTTTACATAGTAATTTGACTGCAGTTTTAACAGACTATTTATTTCTGTTTAAAAAACTTGGATTTCGTTAATTATTTTTTAAAACAACTAATTCAGTTTGTGTACATCATATATTAAAAAAAAAATGTTAATGTGTGACAAAAAGAGCAGATATGAAATATTTTTTAATAAATGATCTTACAAAAATTCTTAACACTTCAATTAATTACATATCTTCTGTATCAGAATCTGAGTCTGCTTCCATTGCTTGTTTGGCCGATTTTTCAGCTTCAAGGAAAACATGTTCTGGTACACGTTCATGAAAACCATTTGTATCTTTGTTTACCCAAGAAAGTTCAAGTTCGAAATTTTTGTCTTTTAATTCATCATGAACTAAGTAAATTCTAAAAAAGAATATTCTTTTAAATAACATGCTCATATGGCTACAACGGAGAAAATAAAGTAAAAAAAGAGACTCAAGCAATTTTTTAACAGCAATCTTAGTTTACCACCATATTATAAAGTAGATAGCATGGAGTAAAATATTATAACCAATAAGTAAAACAAAAAGCCTAACTGGTGTTATTTTTGATATTTCACTCCCTAGTATTTACACTTGCACTCACATTGCTGTTAAAACTTTTTTGAAAAAATATGTTTTACTAAAATAATTGCGCTTTTTACAGGGCTTAAAACTTAGGATGCGCGAAGAACACTTTGTTCAGCTCCTGTGGTGATTAGGGTGAGTCTCTCTCTTTGTTATTTAGTTAGATAACTACAATAAATTGTTTATTTACATTCTAGCTGCTTCTTTAATTAGCTCCTTTGTATTCATGTTAGTTAATTTCAATTTTTCTATTTCTGTCTTAGCTGATTGCTTAGCTTTACCTATAGCACATCCATAATAACCCTACAAAAACTATGTAAGTAAATAGTGCTTCTTAAAAAAATATTTAAAAACTTGCATATGAAACTCCAGATGGATCAATCATATATAAAGATGACCCGTCTTCAGGATCATAGCTTCCTAATACTACACTGCACCCATAAGGTCTTACTGCACTGTATAAAGTGTAGGCATGCATGTACATACTGACTCTGTCATTTAGAAATTGTATAGGAATTTTTACTCCAAATTGGGACTTGTAATTGGCAGCCTCTCGTCTGGCAATATCAACAATTTGACGAGCATCAGCAATTAAACCACAAACACCCTAAAAAGAAACTAATTAGGCACAGTATTTGTAAATTACACAATTACTGACCATTCCAACATGTTCATCAATTGTAAAAATCCTTCTGTTCGCTCCAGGTTCATATAATTTTGAAGTGACTAATTTCTCCACAGCAAATACTACACCATCTTTTCCCCTGAGGGCTATAACAGTCCCACTGTTTTCTACTGCTTTCACAGCATATTCTACTTGGAAAACTCTTCCGTCAGGAGAAAATTGAGATGCTGAGAGATCATACTAAAAGCATACATACTAAAGTTAGGTTTATCAGACATTGTGACAGCGTACGTACTCCTGTCCCGATTGAACTCATCTTTTACTTCTTATAAAATTTAAACCTACTAATTACCGCTTCGTTATACACTTATTTTCAAAAATGACTTTGAAAATTGAAATGATTTGCACATTTATTTTTGTGTACTGTGCATTTAACCTCAAACTTGTTTCAAACATATAATCATAGATACTTGCTACGTCGAATATTTTTACTTCGAAAATTATGTGTTCATAATATTGTTAAAATTATACATTCGTGTTATCAAATTTCGATAACTTGTTGAAGGCAAATCATTCATTATTCAATTTTAATCTAAAAAAATTATAAATACCAAGTTTGCAAAGTTGAAAACATAAAACTAATTATTTTACTGAAGGTGCGTTATTTAGACACTTTCATTCTATTTTGACTCTTGACGTAATAGACATCTATGAATGTATGAATCTCAAATGAAGGTTATAAATGCCGTCATTAGGTTTGCTTTGCTATAAGCTTTTCTTTAAGCTTTTCATACCTTGTATTATTTAATAGTGTAATTAATTGATTCTTTTTGTCTATTTCTAAAGGCCCTGAATTTTGTTTAAGTCCAAGGAAAAATTGCCAAAAGCAGCTATTAATGTTTTTGCTTGGACATGGTTTGCTTTATCGTTTCATTTTACATGAAAATTTTTGGAATTACTTAAAGTAAGAATGCAGTATGCTTTTATTAATATGTCTCTTAAAAAATGAGCCCATTAAGCATATGTTATCAACAAATGTTTAGTTTAAGTAATAGAGTGTTAATACATTTGCTTTACATTTTCTGTAGTTGAAACAAGAACAAGCCCATGGTAATTAACAAGTTGTCTATAATGGAATCGTTTTTGGACCTTCCTTTGCTGCTATTTTTGGACTTGTGAGCGAGGACATACTGGAAGATTATTTGGTTTCACTGGAAACCAAATTTCTCCATGAATGTAGTATGTTTCTTTGATCATTAATTCTTTTACTAATAACTGTTTTATTACACCATTTTTATAATATTAGTATCCATTTGTAGTTCAACAATAAACAGATTAATTTGAAATTAATTTACTTATATGATATTTAACATTGACTATAAATAGCTCTTTCAGAAATTTTTAATTTTAAATTATAAACATGTTTCTTTTGCTTAATAAGAACTTTGAATGCATAACAAATGTTATATTTTCCAAATTATCTAGAAATTGATCAATACTATTCTTTTATCATCATATCTGTTTCAGATCGACGCTGGAGGAAATTAAGAAAACATCCTGTAGTTGATGAAGTACGATGAGCACGGCACATGGCTAGCTCTTCTAGACAAAATCTTTTCTACCAAATCTATCAATTTTTGCCATTAGCCCTTGTAATTGCTTTCAAGTAAAGGACAACTGATGCCATCATACTGTATTTCTGTATAACATTTTATTTATTTTCTTGTCACTTTTTCTTGCAGGTATTTATTTTTTAATTTATAAACTGTTATGTTAATATACTCTTGGACAAAATTAATGCAACAGCAATAATTCTCATTGCTAACTATTTTGACAATGCAGACATTTTATCTGTTTATTCATGTTTTGTTCCAAGAAAAACATTTTAATAAATTATAATTTAAAATTATGTAGTTATTTAAAACTTAAAAAAACAAATGAGAAAACAAAAAGTATTTAATTGTAATTTAATACTTACTCTAAATATTTTTTTTGTAAAATTGTTAAAATCAAATTAAATTTTCATTAATGTTTTCCTAACGTAACGGTTTATAAATTATTATTGGTAGTTTATAATATAAATGTATAGTTAATTTTCTTTTATTGTAATTGCTGATTACTTAACTTGTTATAAGCCTGTACATTTGTATTTCTAACGTGCTATTCTAACAAATCTTGTATCTGATTATCCATTAATTGTAATTATTAATAAACATTGTAATATTCTGTAACTTACGTGTGTTTAATAAAATGATATAATAATTAATATATTAGTTTAGTTTTCATTCATTAATGTCCGTGCTAAATCTTAAATTTGAAAAATGAAAATGTATATACAATTTGATAATTATCGTTTCGAGAGACCCATCCCTAACCCCTACCAACCACCCCTTATAGCTATCTTGAGGTTCTAAAATACACGATTGTACAAGCATTACTGTTCATCGGCGAGGCGCCATCTGTTATTAAATCGTCAAACTTCCGTTTAATGTTATTATTAACTATTATAGAAACACTATACTATACCAGCGCTACCTGTGATCTACTAGCTAAAATAAAACGAACAAAATTATTTTAAATTTATTAATAGTTTAATTATCTAATTATACAATTTAGATTCATAACAATAATGGTCAAGTTATTATCAGATGTTAATAGGATTATAATACAATTGCGACAAAATTATTAGCTAATTTTGTAGTACATTAATAATTTAAATAATAAATTTGTTGGGGAGAATTACAAATTATAAAGTATTAATTCTGATAAGTAGATATTCTTACTACTAAATAGATCTTCTTTATATTTACACTGTTTATCTGAAATAGAACAGCAATAAATTAGCATCAATTAGTCAATTTTAGAATAATACTGAAAAACTAACATTTACCTACTGACTTGCTAGTTGTTGCTTAGGAGACTTCTAACAAGAACAACAACATTAAATTTAAAAATTATGGAAGGATCTCATATAAATAATAAATCAATGCCAATATAATTGAACATTAGTTTCAAATGAACTTCTGTTTTAAAATAGTCTCAAAGAAGTCCAATCAATCCAAATGATTTTCCAGTGCGTTCTTGCTCACAGGCTCAAAAAATAAGTCCAGTGAACGATACCATTATAGATAATTTGTTAACCAACTATACTTCTATACTGCGTCAAACTAGAAAAAAGAGTTTAAACAAATTAACATTAAATTTGCTATTGAATACGTATGTTACTAATGACACATATATTAATTAAAAACTCCCTCTCCCCTACCTTGAAACAACATATTAGTGTATTTTTCTCTATAATTAATGTGTACAAAATTGAGTGTGATTTAGTTAGTATCACATTGTAGAAGAAAAACAAAATCAAAGTAATACAATTAATTTGAGTGCATTATTTTGAAATTTTAAAATGTCCCTATGTAGGAAGATAAATAGTTGAACTCAAATTACAAAATTTACTCTATAAACAGTTTATAATTTTTCATTCCGTGTCCCATTTTCCTTTGTTCTAATATAATTTATTCATGATCAAAAAGAATAAAGAAAATTGTGAAAAAATCGGTTTTTAATTTTTCGGACAACGTTCCAATTATTTTAAAAAACTGAAAAAAATCAAGGTTATGTAATTTAAAATATATAAAAATATTTTTTTCGTGGTTGAATAGGATCGTAGTTGTTTTACCATAACCATTTAAAATTTTCAAACGATAGTTTTCTCACAGATACGTGTTTCAGTTACCTTAAATATCAAAATGAAAATCTGAAAATCACGAAATATGATCGTGTGAGGTCAAAAAAACTAGAGGTCTAATAAGTTCGCAAGAAGCCTCTTTTATTATTGCCTACTGCATGATTATAGTCGATTTCCAAAAGGGCTAAGGACAGTTTTTACCCTTTAGTGTGATCAACTTTTAACTAACACATTTTATTTAATATCTTTTGATTTAAAAAATAATCGTTCAACTATAACCATAGGTATACACTTTATATTTTAAAGTTTTACAAATAATTTTTCATTTTTATTGAAGATTAGCTTACATTTTCCGTTTAGTATTCCGAATCAATAAAATAAATATTTTATTTTTTCGATACTGCTATTTTTTTACTATTCAAACAA
Source organism: Agrilus mali (assembly GCA_029378335.1). Classification (NCBI taxonomy): domain Eukaryota; kingdom Metazoa; phylum Arthropoda; class Insecta; order Coleoptera; family Buprestidae; genus Agrilus; species Agrilus mali. Next base: position 5,911,348 of record CM055657.1, on the reverse strand, counting down.
AGAATGTAACATAAATGCAAACTGTACTAAACAAAAGGAGGTTTCGTACAAAGATAAACCGCAGAGCATTGTTATCATCAAGGAAACAAAGAATATCCAGCACAATAGGCATATGGAAACGAAACGCGGCTCATATTAAAAAAGGCTGAAAGGAAAAACCACTCTGCAAAAAACTATCTTCATATTGTCGAATGCACGCTCCGATAAATACGAAAGAATCTTTCAAGATTATTACTTTTTATTCTCGCTTTTTAGCTTCTCTGATGCCTTTTCGTTAGAAAAACAATCTCGCATCTGTTCCATTCTCGAGCCAAGATGAACGAACACCATTGGTCGATCAAAATTAACAATGCCTGCGAACGTTTTTCACTTTTTCTTTTTCGAATCGTTATCGTCAATTTAAGTGGAACTTTTATGACTTTTTATGATTTTCGATGGTAAGAACTTTTAATTTTATTAAAGTTGATCTTTCCGGGTTTCAGCCGTGGGAGTTTTATCCTGAAAAAAAAAAACGAACCTTTAACGAAAAATCCCTTAAAACGTGGAATTTATTGCTAAAGGTTTATTTGAAATATTGAGACACTCTATTTAAAGTAACAACCACCCTCAATTGCGAAGAAATTCATGATTTAAAGAGGCAAAATGAGGAGGAACAAGGCGATGAAGAAGACGAAATGGACGATATAGAGCTACCACCAAGCATTGAACAAGCTATGCACACCGCAAAATTATTAGAAAAAGTTAAGATGATCCCACCATATCCTACGATATGAATAAAATACCGCCAAAGATACAATCAAAATACTGACATGGTAAAAAACCACAAATAAATTTAACAGATTATAATTTTGTTTCAATTTTCTTCTAAATCAAAATTTGAACAGTATTGTCTTCTTTCACTCTGCGTTTAATGAAAACTTCTTATAACGCAGAAAATTAAATGGTCTCTTCAATTTCGCTATATAAAGTTTACATTGTAAATATGTCAAAAATTTGTAGTGTCAAGATTTTGGTTTTATTTTCTTTTGTAATATAAAATCTTCCTTCAGCCTAAATTAGAAAGTCCTATTAGTTCAACTAGATTTCATGATACGTGAAATTTATGACAGATAGGCGAAACTAAGTGCGGAATTCCAAATAGTCCTCCCTGAAAAATCCACCCTAGGTGGTGCTTCACCTGTACCCAGAGATGGATTATGTATGAGTTTTTGGGCTGTAGTCCAGAGCCTCGCGGATATAAGGGGCCCTCAGCTCCCATTGAAGACAATACATAACATTTTAAATCTAAAAAATAAAAAAAAAACGATCCTAATTTTTCAAAACTCCAATTATGTATAAGGTTAGCAAAATATTTAATTCTCCTATTTTCTCTCGTACCTATACATCATTTAAGGAAACACTTTTTTGACAAAATGGTAATTAGTTTGGTGAACTAAGCCCCCAAGCAGTGTTAACCCAGAGCTTTCCAAATTCGCGGTCCTGCACGGAGAAAACAAGCATGAAAATATTGCTAGAATTCTAGCAAAAATGAATAAAAAATCTGCCAATTATATGGACGACCAGACGCTCAAGGAGATTTTACTAGAAATGTCTAGTCAATTTACGTTCGGTGTTGAGACTGAATTCTAGTAAACTTGACTTGATTAGAAAACATTTTTTACAGTTCTTATCACTAATTTTACTAAACTATTCACATTCTAGTATTTTTTTCTTTACGATACGATAAAATAATCGAGAGGTAGAGAAAACAAGTCTAGACTTATTTAGCTTGATTATTCTAATACTAATTATTAGAAAGAATGAAAAATTGTTTTATACCACCAAGTACATTTTATGAGAATTCTAGTATTATTTACTAGAAAAATTTTGCTTGACTCATCAAGTAATAAAATCATGATGATTTTTCTCCGTGTACACTGTAAATGTGTCAAAAATTGGAAGTGTCAAGTTTTCAGTTATTTTTTCTTTTGTAACATAAAAGTCCTTTTAGTTCAACTAAATTTGATGATATGTGAAATTTATGACAGATAGGCGAAACGGAGTGTGGAATTCCAAAAAGTCCTTCCTGAAAATCCACCCTAAAAATGGTGCTTTACCTAGGTATACCCAGGGATGGATTATGTATGAGTTTTTTGGGCTGTAGTCTAGAGCCTCGTGGATATTAGGGGGGCCCTCAGCTCCAATTGAAGACAATCCATAACATTTTAAATCTAAAAAATAAAAAAACAATCTTAATTCCAATTACTTATAAGGTTGGCAAAATATTTAATTGTCCTATTTTCTCCTACATCATTTGAGGAAACACTTTTCTGACAAACTGGTAATTAGTTTGATCAACTAAGCCCCCAAGCAGTGTTAGCCCAGGGCTTCCCAAATTCGCGGTCCTGTCCTCATCCTCCTTCCCCTCTAAGGCCGAAACTGCTAATAAATAAGTGTAAAAAATGGTATTTTCCATGAACTGGTGATGTTCTGATTTGGGTCTAAAGGCCGTCGTCGGTTAGAATTGCTTCCTAACGTTTGGCTAGCATGAGTGGCGAGCTGCTTCAGAGGTCCTTCTATCTCCGATACTGGATGCATGCATGTATCCTTTAAACCCGAATCAGGACATCACCGATCCATAGAAAATACATTTTTTCACTATTTATTAGCAGCAGCACCAGTCCATTAACTGGCAGTTATAGCATTTTGTATTTGTACTTTCCATATGTTTTTGTTTTTTTTTTTACGTTTGTGAATTTCCTTTAAATGTTTATTTAATACTGTTCGACAAATATTTTTCTGCCTTCCTTGAGTTTGTCTTCTTTTACTGTTTCCAATTAATACATTTTTAGGGTTCCGCACCTCAAAAGGAAAAAGCGGAACCCTTATAGGATCACTTCGTTGTCCGTCCGTCTGTCAAAACGCTTTTTCTCAGGAACGCGTAGAGGTATCAAGCTAAAATTTATACCAAATACTGAGGTCTATTGTCCCTTGGAGCTGTGAAAAAATCAAACTTTTAAGCCAACGCAATAAAATGATACAGCCGTTTATGCCGCAAATTTTCGAATCAAAACCTACAGGGTACTTCCCGTGAACTCAGAATCTTGAAAAAACTTATTATATTAATCAAAACCATTACTAAATGGCCCCAAGCCCGTAGCCCAAATCCCAAACTGAAAATTCTCTAGTTCTTAAAGTTGAAAAAGCTCTCTTGATAGTTTTAATGCTTTCCTTTGCAGAACTTTGAAGGGGCTTGAAGCAAATTAAAAAGACTTCAAGCACTTTAAATCAATTCAAATGCTTTGAGAGGGCTTTAAAAACTTTGAGTGTTTCAAATTACAAATTACAAAGTAATTCGATTACAAAGTTTCAAGTACTTGTACTAAAAAGGACTTGAAGTACAGTGCCTGTAAGCTCTCAAAGGATTCGAAACATATTTTCAAGCACAAAGCATTCAAGCTTTGTCATCAGTCATAATAGGTAGTTTGGATAAAATATAAAAAAAAAACTACCAGTTAACGGTTGAAAGTGGGCTGTTCGATCGTCATACCCTGTGGTGAGGAGGGCAAAACAATCACGGGAATAGTGATGATTATGGAGAGATTCGAGATGAAGACAACAGAAGATTGATGAAAGGCCATTTATGGAACAATACTTCTTTTTAGGCAGAATAATATTTTATGGGAGTTTATAAATTCTTCTATTAGAAATTCCTCCATGTGCCATTATACTATTCAGTCAAAGCGTCTTCATTCTGACGTTAGCCAAGCTGTGTCTGTTTCTGAACCTTTGACGTAGTCGTTTTCATCCTTGAGTGCTCTTCACGAACAGGATATCATTGTAATACTTGATACCGTTCCAACGTATGTCGGTCCAGCAGCCGTCCGTCGTCTATCCATCCATCTGTTTATCTGTCCGTGGGTCCATCTTCCAGCTTCCAGCTGCTTGCCGCCCGCCCGCCGTCGTCCTCTCTTTCTTGGCTCCCGAATATTACTTCCACTGGCTGCATCCGAAAAGTCGCCAGCATCACTTCACCGATTTTCAACAACGCGGCCTGCTGGCTTTAACTTCATATTCCAACTTATACCTTCCTTACACATGATAAAAATTCTCTCTTTCCCAAGAATATCTACGACAATTTTATTCAGCGCATTTGCTATAATTTATAGCAGACACTTATTTACCAAAAGTAATGTAATAAAAGACGTCATAGTGACCAAATGGTTGTTTAATTAATTTAAATTTGCATAGAAGATGCAGTCCAAAATAGACTTCTGTTTTATATTTTAATTCAATTAAAATTAGTCAATGGGATTAAAGTTAGGAATCTCATCTTATGATCCTTTACTTTTGAAAAAGATACCAGAAGAATCTAATCTAATTATTAACATGCTACACGAACTTACATATTTACTCGAAGGTATTTTTCGTAAACCTTGTGGACAAATTGTCGCTTTTTCAGACTATTTTGCAACGACGAAGTACTGGATTGGACAATTCTGGGACGGCAACTGCCACCCCTTGCCACCCCCGAATTATGCTGTTGTAAGGACCGCAATAAGAAACTTGCTAGACCAATCAGCAGGGCTGTAACTAGAGTCGTATTTGAGGTAGGGCAGCATTGGTTACAGGTAGGGCGGAAGTAAAAAATTGATTATAATTGATCTGCCCTCGAAGCACGGGTTCCTAAATCAATCACCATGTATATCACTGACCTCTAGGTAGACAAAAAAATTCTGTGACAGAGCATGAGCATGTCGTATCTAAGAACTATTAAATCCTCAATGATGAAGAACAAGCGAACAAGATGGTTGAATTTCCAAATTTGGATGTAGAGATCTACGTCTGAGTGAGAGTGAAGTAATAATTAATGGTGGGGTGATACGAGTAAATAGATACGACCAAAAACACCATTTAGATCATATTGTTTCTGCAAACTTTGTGCAATATCAGAAGGAATACCATAGCTAACATTACCAACATGTGTTGAGCAACCTGTTGCTATGGAAATAGGAGTAGCGATTGTATTTAGTGCTTCCACCTATTTTGAGCAGTGAGGTTCTTCATGGTAAATTTGCTCTTCAACTCTTCGTTTTTTTCCAAAGAAATCCCGAATATCCATCGCGAAATCAATGAATCTTCAATTTATAGCAATAAATTCTATCAATTTTTTACTAAAACACTCTTTACCGTACACTTCACTTAACCAAACTACAAACAATAATAAAAATCTATAGTTTATGTTTATTTTAGTTTAAAAAGGGATTTTCCGTGCCATAGACTGCAATATAGCCCATATTGCAATATATGCTACAGGGAACCCCTTTCCCTGTATTACAGACATTATAATTAAATAGACCCATCGCTTCATGTGATGGCGCTTCAAATGCCGTCTATACACAGAACAAAGAATTATTAAAACATGAAATGAATGTCACAAATTGTGGTATGTTCGGAAAAGTTTAGATACCTATCACTACAATTTTTTTTATCTCAAACTATGCACAAACAATTTAATTATAATAATTTATCTTAGTTTTTGGTATTTTTAAAGTAGGGCATTGTGATTTCAAGGTAGGGCATTGCCCCACAATGCCCCCCCCCCTAGCTACGGCCATGCCAATCAGACTTACGTTAGTTAGCTTTTTAAGCTTTTTCAGACTACTTGACTTGACTTGAAGTGGTAAACGGGAGATAGATAGAATATGTCTAGGGTGGCAACTGAAACCTCTTAATAACTTCTAAATTATACCACTGTAAAGACTATATTAAGAAAAATAGTCGACAAACTAGACACTTTTTGATGTGAAACATCTAAAGCCGAGGGTAAACCGGATTGTTGGCGTGGCGATTCATGCCGTGGCGACGCGTCGCCATGCGCATGCGCCTGTGCGATTCTCTTACCACTCGGTTCGATGGTGTCGTTTACTATAGTAAATTAGAAGATGGAAAGTGAATTAATTTATGATTGTTGTGTACATTTCACCTAATAAAAAAATGAATTATATTTCATTTTTACATGAGAAATTATTTTCGTACAGTCACAGAGGTTCAATAATTTTTAAAACCTATAAAGATAAACTACCATTGATTTTAGCTGGAGATTTCAATGTAAATTTTGCTAAAGGAGAATCAATGCCATTAATTACGTTCCTCCAAAAAGAATTTCAATTGCAAATTAACAACAAACCAAGAGAACCTACTACCAGATATGCAACAACAATAGATGCTGTATTTATTAGATGTCTTGATAATGTTATGTGGAAAAAATTCGTAATATTAGATTTTTTTCATTATGCCATATTTAGTTCCTGCCGTGATATTTATGTAAGTTTACAATTATACCCAGTGTGTTCCACTTTTCTTTGCATCTTGATATTAACTCCTGTCAACACACGTTACAAAAAACCTGTTTGGTGTCAGAAGTAATACAACAGTAGTACAGTACATACGAAATTTAATAAGTACCTAAGTAAAAAACAAAATGCAACAAAGTTAAAGTGATTCTTAATACATCAAAGGTACACAAGGAATAAAAGTGCCCTCCACATACAAAGGTGTCCTCTAGGAGAGTCTACAAATAGTCCATTTTTTTTACTGCATGTTGCCCATTAAGTGTATGTTTTCTGCCTGCGAATTTGTTTTCTTTTCAACGAGATTTATTTGACAACACGTGTTTTGCTGTGAGGTAACCATTAGAAAATGAAATGGCACAATGGGGCACTCTCTGTTTATGTTGCATTCACGGTAAGTGATTTCGCAGAATACGCGACGACAAACTTGACAAAGAATGTAAAGCGTTCCGTTTTTGTTCGTCGTTGCAGGCGTCTTTTTGTCGTTTATTTTTCCAAGAAGATGCATTAATATACAACGAAAAGGGCATGTCATTTATATGATGAGTGGGACCGTTTGAAAATCTTCATCATCAAATAATACTCTACAAAAAAAATAGAGTAGAATAAAATTTAAAGAAAGGAAATATAGTATACGATTTTCAGAAATTATTTTATACATTAATTCATTCAGTACTCTTCAAGATATATATCTTTTTTGTTCAATTTTTATTTGATGTATCGTATATATATTAAGGATTAAGGTTTATTTTTAGCATCAAAAAGGAGACATTAAAGAAATTTTTAAATAAAACTGACAAAAAACAAGGCATGGAATGAAAATAAATGGAAATAACAAAAATATTGATATGTGAAGGAGACGAACTGGGTTAAAGTTAATATAAAAATTGGGGATGAACACTAGGATAAATCATCGATTTTCAACATTCAGGAAATAAGATACCTCAAAAAGGAAAAACCGATAGAGACAAATTAACGAATACTGGAGGATTGAGTTGTTTTCATTAAAGAACATTTACTTTTGTAACTATGAACAGTTAATTTTAAAATATCAAAAAAATTAATAGTGGATGGTGGGCTTGGTGGAAAGAAAAACTTAGAACAAGGATGAAAGGACCCTTCCAGGACGTAATAGGCGAGGCAGAGATATTAGAAACCGAAATAGAAGTGAAATGGGGAAAAGGAAAATCTAAATTAAAATGCTGTTGGCAAATATATAGTTAGAAATAGGGGATTTTTTAGTTTTCGGAAAATGCGAAGATTGGCTTAGGATAAGAAGGAGTGGAAATAAGTGTCCAGTTAATTTTCTTACTAAAAACCTTGTGATGATGAACTTTTGATTTAAAAAATTTCACATATTTCTCTTTTAGGATATTTTTGGAATAAAATTATACAAAAATTTTGAGAAAACTGTCTCCTACTATGGGCAGAAGAGCAAGCCAAAAACTTTTGAGTATCTCATTTCTACGAACTATTAAATGGTGATGGGAGGATACGTTGGCAGTCCTTCAGGTACTTTAGTACGAAATTTAGGAGTAGGACGGAAAATCTTCTCCAGGCTCATTTCAGGATTCGTGTGAATGAGTAGATAGTGGTGTTTGAGGAAGGAATTATGAGGTAGACTAAATGATAGGCTTGGACTATTAGAGCAGCAGGATTTGGAACCGGTTACTTTTCTCACTCTCATGTTTGAGATTCTTCAAATTGAAACAAATCATTCACTATTCTTTCATGTTGAGATTCTACTCGCTTCTTACATTCTTGTAAATATTAATCGGAGTATTTCTACGTAGTACCTAATGACTGTTTACTATCTACTGAAGGGATTCTTAATTTGGAAAGAAATCCTAGAAAAAAGTTTTGGCGTCTCATTTCTACCAATTATTGGATGATGTAGGGTGGGCACATGGAAAGTCCCTCGGACACTTTAATGCAAAGTTGGGGATCAAAGTGAAAGAACTTCTGCAGTTTAGTTTCAGGAATTGTGAGATTGATTAAATGAATGATCCAAGGAAATAACTCAAAATACAAACGCAGAATTGACCACTACACAGAAAAAAACACTTTCTTAAAACAAGAAAATATATTTCTTTAAAGATATTTACTCTTTTTAAATAAATAAATACTTCGTTTTAGTATTTTGCTTTGTGTTAAGAAAACAAGAATATTTCCTTCAACACTTTTATTTACTTACTGCAATTGATTTAAAGAGAGAATTTCTTTTTTGAAATAAATTTATACAGGTTTCGATCGAAGACTCACTCTGTTCTTAAAACAAGTCAAGGAACTACTTGGAATGAAAATGTTTGTTTTTGCTACAACTTTTTGAATGGTTTAAACAAAAAGTAATTTCTTAATTTTAAGAGATTTCTATTTTGAAACAATAAAATATTAATTCTATTCAAGTAGCCAAAAACTGGATTGGATAAAGCACTTCTTCGAAACAAAACAGTTCTGCTTTCGATAAAGCATTATCATTTCATTTTAAAGAACATTTTATTTAGTACAAATATATGACGCTTTGATGAGCTCCATATTCGTCTCCCGTTTCGATTTTCAATATATTGCGTCATACGTTAATGAACCAGTGTAAAGTGAGCTGTTGGTGCACAAAATTTTCTGAAAAAGCAGTGCTATATTTATTTAAGAAAATGGAAGAATTTTTAAATAAAATTGGCTTTGAAGAATTTGGAGAAATATTTGCAAGTAAGTACCCATTAAAATACTTAATTTTTACGAATTTACGTAGCTATTGTGCATCTAATTTTCACACATTCTTTTGACTTTATCAAAATAGAATTATGAAGTAATGCAAAATTTTGCATGGTAAGTATGTAATATTAGAATTAAGTTTTTAATTCATTCTGTATCATGTTATCTGCTGTAATATATAGGTACATAAATATCTACAAATCATTTTTATCCACAATGAATCCTCAACAAAGTAGGGAAATAGCTATTTTAATTTCTAAAATATAAAATAAAATAAAACTGTTTTTTCGGTTAAATAGCAGTAGGTACCTATCTACAGTTTAGCAAAATTTGTAAGCGCGCTTTCTCTCGATAAAGAAAAAATGGCTAACACCTACTGCTATTTGAAAATCGTTTATTGTTGATTGTATATACATACATAGAAAAGGTCATCTATGATAGAAAATTTATACTTTTAGCAAGTCGATTGTATTATGATGATAATCGTTTGATCGATAAACCAAGAATTCTACTTTTCATATTAAAAACAATAATTTGTATTATAGCTACTGAAATCATTTAGACTAAACAACTTCTTATCAAAACAGCAAACTTGAACAATCACTACGTTATTGAAATACACAATAAACGAACCTCTATGAAATCGTATTGTTAAGCGATTTATTACAACATAATACAATAAAGTTTAATAGATTTTATTAGTTTGTTTAACTTAAATTTTTACGAAGGATGTAGGATCTACAATTAATTCTCTACTATATTTCTAATTTAAACTATTGTTCTTTATTGAAATACTGATTCCTGTACTTTCTTTTAAATAAGATAATGATATAACTGAAGAAATTGCATTCCAATTAACTTTCGAGGAACTAAAAGAACTCATACCGTCTGTAGGAAAACGAAAGATGTTTATTGAAAAAATCAAAGAAATCAGAAGTCAACATGAAAGCACGGTGAGGTTGCGTTAATTTTTTATGAGGTAGATATTTGTTTTGAGGAAAATGAGTGTGATAAAATACATTTCAGTCAACTTCAACTCAATTAAATAATACAAGCGAAGAATACACCAATATCGAACCAAACGAAAATGATATCAATGCCGCTAACTTCAATATTCTATCAGACACAGAATCTGCTGCTAGTGCTGCTAGTAGCACGACATCCCAGTCCTGAGATTTATTACCAGTATTTATTCCGTTGCAAAACGATGCGGTTTCTTTTTATGGATGGGAAAATCTCTCCTTGCCGAAATTTCCAGACTTTGACTTAAAAACACTATTGAACACATCGCCTTTAGGAAAAACAGTACTAAAGCATTATGAAACATTTAACTCGTTAGAAAATACTCACTCCTATGGTTAAAGCACAACCGGGAACCGTGGGACGAAGTAATGACAAAATGGAATCAAAGTTATGCTATTCGTAACAACAATTTCAAAAAAACTACAGTACAAGACTTTTTATCTGATTGGCCAATACTGACAGATTCAAGAGCCGATTCATTGGTTTGTACCTATGTAATTTTAACATTATTAAAACTATGCATTGCATTACTTCATCATTTCGTTTACGAGAGCGAACGAATTGTAGTTTAAACAAACATTTGTTAATTATATAATTTTATCGTTATATTATTGCTATTTTATATTCTTCCAGATTAATGCAGATTTTGATTTACTGTTTCCTGAATGTGGAATTCAACTGTTTTGTAGAGGCTCTGAATGTTTAGATAAAGTAATAAATTCAAAGAAAAATACTATAAAAGATAAAACCTGTTTACAACTACTACAACTATATGAAAATGAAAATTTAAATGTAGGTAATAAGTAATATAAAAAAATAAAGTGATAACCTTTAAAACGTAATTTCCTAAATATTTCAGATACGAAGTTCTGCATGCAAATTTATATTATCTGTTATATGCTCCCCCCGAAAGGACGTATAAGAAAAAGAAAAACAGACTGGAAGTTTTCCACAGTGGAAGCCTTAGAAGGAATTGTTGTCCATGCTAAGGTAGGATGTTGTCAAAAGTACATATTTATAATGATTTTTGAATGATTTTAGATAGCTGCAGACGTTGAAAGACTTATTGAACTGCAAAAAGAAAAAGCTTTTTTACGCAAACAAACCGTCCAGCCTTATTTATTGATTGAAGGACCAAGCTTAATGCAAATAAACAATACTTACGTGGTGGTAGATTATGTGAGATATCACTTTCTTTCATTTATGAAGGCGTTTGATACTCTTTTCAAACTATTTCATGTGTTTAATGCGCATTATCCACCTCAAAGTGCTCATTTGTGGAGCATTTTTGAAAAAATATATGGTATCGTAAATAATAATGACAAAACCTACCCGTACATTGCCGAAGTTTATAAATTAATAAGTGATTAATAAGAAAAATTACTTATAACGTTACTTATACTTTTACGTTTTGTATTAATAATAATAATATGATTGTATGTTTATATTGTGGAAAGGACTTTACTTCCATTAATCGTTGTATTTTTTATGATTTTATGTTCAATAAAGATATGTTCAATTATAATAATCACATTTTATTTATATACCATTAAATCGATTTGTAAAATGGCCTTATTATTACAAATAAAAAATCAAGTAATAATTAAATTTTGAAACAAATTTTTGTTATTTTAGTTTGAAAATGTTTCATGTTTAATACAAAAATATACTGCTTTAAATTGAAATATTAATTGAATTCATTAAAAAGATGCATATACTAAATATGAAGAAGTACCATCTTAAATGGAAACATCCGTTTTTTTGTGTTGAAGAAAAATATTATTTTTTCCAAGCCCGCAAATCTTATTTTAAGAAAACGAAATTGTTGAAATCAGTAGATAAATATTCTGTTTAAAGAAATACATTATTCTAGCCAAGAAATATTGCGGTTTTCGTAAGTAAACTCTTTTTTCGTTTCAAACATTGCTGTATTTAACTGAAAATATACATTCTTAAATGAAACGCAGCATTTTCTTACCATTAAAACTTTAAAATTCTTTATTTAAGAAAATATTTATTTGCGTATATATGAAACAAAGATTTTCTTGAATGAAGTGTATTTTATTCACATTAAATATACTCTTTTTTCTGTGTAAGGTTCTCTCATTTAGATCGATATTGAGGAAACGATTACATTCTCAATAAAAGACACTTACATCATGGCCGTAACTAGGGGAGGGGGGCATTGTGGGGCAATGCGCTACCTTGAAATCACAATGCCCTACTTTAAAAATACCAAAAACTAAGATAAATTATTATAATTAAATTGTTTGTGCATAGTTTGAGATTAAAAAGATTGTAGCGATAGGTATCTAAACTTTTCCGAACATACCACAGTTTGTGACATTCATTTCATATTATAATAATTCTTTGTTCTGTGTGTAGACGCCATTTGAAGCGCCATCATAAAGCGATGGGTCTATTTAATTATAATATCTGTAATGCAAAGGGGATTCCCCGTAGCAAATATTGCAATATGGGCTATATTGCAGTCTATGGCACGGAGAATCCCTTTTTAAACTAAAATAAACATAAACTAGAGATTTTAATGATTGTTTGTAGTTTAGTTAAGTGAAGTGTACGGTTAAGTGTTTTAGTCAAAAATCGATACAATTGTTATTTTTATTGCTATAAATTGAAGATTCATTGATTTCGCCATGGATATAGGGGCTTTCTTTGGAAAAAAACAAAGAGTTGAAGAGCAAATTTACCATGAAGAACCTCACTGCTCAAAATAGGTGGAAGCACAAAATACAATCGCTACTCCTATTTCCATAGCAACACGCTGGTCAACACATGTTGGTAATGTTAGCTATGGTATTCCTTCTGATATTGCACAAAGTTTGCAGAAACAATATGATCTAAATGGTATTTTTGGTCGTATCTATTTACTCGTATCACCCCACCCAACAATTAATTATTACCTCACTCTCACTCAGACGTAGATCTCTACATCCAAATTTGTAAATTCAACCATCTTGTTCGCTTGTTCTTCATCATTGAGGATTTAATAATTCTTAGATAGGACATGCTCATGCTCTGTCACAGAAATTATTTGTCTACGAATAGCTATTGAATGTACATCACTGGCCTACAGGTCAGTGATATACATGGAGATTGATGTAGGAGCCCGTGCTTCGAGGGCAGATCAATTATGATCAATTTTTTACTTCCGCCCTACCTGTAACCAATGCTGCCCTACCTCAAATTCGATTCTAGCTACAGCCCTGACTTACATGTTTGAGATTGTTGAACTTTCTGAATGTCATACGTTAATCTCTTCGCTCGTATGCCTACTTCTAAAAAGAAAAGATTCCTAGTATGGAAAGCAGTATGACAAAAATACTTTTAATTATTTCATTTTTTAGTGCAAAGTCGATGGGCAAGACCTTTTTTAGCCTCATTTTAGGAATCGTAGGAACAAGTGGATAATGGTAGTTGAAGAGAGAAAGATAGATAGATCAAATGACGGATCCAAAGAAATGACAGAAAAACTGAGACTATCTGAGTAGCAGGAATTGAAATCGAACAACGTCCTCCTGAGTGGTAAAGTTCTCTTATTTATTTCGATATTCAAGTGGACTAGATTCTCAATAAAGAGAGTAGACCCTCACATGTTTGTCAATATTTTTTGCAATTTACTGTTATGGGAACTTAAAATTTTATATATAGATACCTAATTTTATTTCCGACATTAATAAAATCTTCGCTCTTAGTTCCTGATCCATTCAATCGATTCAGATATTACCTTTACACATCGATTTTAGAATCTAACTAAAAAAGTTGATTAATTGGTCGTCTAAAAAATCGATTCAGTACATTAGTAAGCTACCCACCTAACTACCAATAAAGTGGTGGTTTGGGAAAACTGAATTAATTTCGCGATGGATTGCTGCGCGTATTGGGGCATCAGTTAACGAGGCCTGTCATTACTTTATTCCCGTCGAGTATCGACGGACACTGACATACTGTCGTTAATAAAATCGAGTCCAGTCCTTGCGTAATTACGTTAAATAATTGAATGGGCAACGATCGATATTGTTACAACATCTGGCGATCGTTTACAGTAGGACCAACATTAACATCAACGGCAATATCGATGGTAACAACAGCAGCAACAATAACGGAATACTAGTCTCTCTGTACGTTTTGCGGACCAATAGCAATCGCAATCAGTTTGCATGATCGATGGGCAAGTGTATGCACACGATGCGAACGCATTATTACGCTCATTGCAAAATGAACCGGAAGCAAACAGAAGCATTTATGGAATACTTAAATCATCCACCTCGACGAACAACAAACGTTTATTTTATGGTTCCGTACTGTATACGTATAGGTACGTTTGTAGGCATATGTGCATGTATGGTACCTATATATATTTGTTATCAGTGGATACGTTATGTTGCGTCCAAAATGTAAGCCAATTTCGACTTGAACAGAGGAATATTAATGAACACGTATCAATCACATTTGCAGATTTAGTTACTGATTTAAATATACAGGGTGTCCTAAAGTAGCTGATGAAGATAAGGTAGGACACTAACATCTAGATCCTGGTTAAATAAGTTGTTGATTCCAAGAAAATTATGATTTCGTCCAGCAATTTGAAGAATCGTTTCAAATAACGAATTCATATATTTTATTAAAAGATCTCAATCTATGTATTGGCGGGCCGCGTGTATGACATTATTCGATGAATGCAATAATTCAATTAATAAACTTTAAAGAAAGAAAATATAGTCGTATACGGTTTCCAGAAATTATTTTGTTCATTAATTAATTCAATATACTCCAAGATATCTTCTATTTGTTCAATTTTTATTTGATACCTATATATACCTATATTTATTTTTAGCATCAAAAAAGAGAGATTAAAGAAATTTTCAAATAAAATGGACAAAAACACAAGGCATGGAATGAAAATAAATGGAAATAACAAAAATATTGATATGCGAAGGAGACGAACTGGCTTAGAGTTAATATAATTGGGGATGAAACACTACAATAGATATTATTAAACAGAGATAGCTTGGCCCTTGCAATCTGAACGCCCACTGGTGCGCGATGGACACAGCTGATATTGCAGTGGGGACAGTCCATTTAGTCTTCGTACTTCGATGAAGCACATATGTATGTAAACTCGCCCCGTATTATAAGAAAAAAACATTAAATCAGAAACTTCAACGATAGGGACAATTAATAATGATTTTCACCTAATTTTAAATTTTATTTAGTTTATAAAAGATCGTGCAACTTTTAGCAAATACTCTTCAGAATTGGTGAGACACCCTTAAAGGAAAGCGGACAAATAAAAGAAACACTTAGGAATACATATTTATTCTATAAACTTAATTAGCCAATGTATCGTTTATTAGTTTATTATATTATAATATTTATTTATTTTTATTTACAGATTGATGTGCGTTTACAACTGTAATTATTTAATTTAATTACTTACTAAAATCAGTATTCTGAAGAAGAAGTGATTGTAGAAATAACAATACACATAATATATGTTTATGTATAATAAAAAAAATTAATTTGTTAAAATTATGGGAAATGCGGTACATAAATTATCTATTCCTTACAAAATATATTATAAAAAAACAATGCTTTTTCAATTAAAAGTCGGAGTCTAAACTTGAAGTTTCACTGTCAGTTTCGTTGCCACTTTCACTGTCATTTTCGTTTTCTGAATTAATAATTAATGTTTCCATAGCCAGTTCAAGTGCTGGCTCCTTATCCAGGAAATGCCGCACTGTCTTTTTAGCATTTTCACAGCGGGAGCTCCACTGCTCAGATGTAAAAGAATTGAAAAATTTCTCTACTAAGCCTTCAACACGTTTAAAATTGTAATCTACATTGTTGTCAGCGACATACTGCTTCATAGCAACCCAAACAAATTCTATTGGATTTAATTCAGGGTGATAGGGTGGTAGTCTCAAGACAGAGTGACCTTTGTTTTCTAAAAGTTTGTCTATTTCATAAGCCTTATGCCGCGATTTATGTAGTTTAATTAAACCATTTAGTTCTGACTTGAACATCTCATTGGAAAAAGGAATGTTTTCCTTTTGAAGCCATTGCCGCGTGACTTCCTTTTTGGATGCCATTGTTAGTACTTTTTCTGACTGCACATTATGGTTAGGGGCGTTATCTATCTATAGTCTATAATAAGTCTTCGATTTTCAACATTCAGGAAATTAGATACCTCAAAAAGAAATAATCGATAGAGACAAATAAACGAATAGTGGAGAGGATTGAGTTGTTTTCACTAAAGAGAATTCACTTTTGTAACTATGAACAGTTAATTTTGAAGTATCAAAAAAATGACTAGTGGATGGTGGACTTGGTGGAAAGAAAAACTTAGAACAGGGATGAAAGGACCCTTCCGGGACGTAATAGGCGAGGCAGAGATATTAGAAACCGAAATAGAAGTGAAGTGGGGAAAAGGAAAATCTAAATTAAAATTCTGTTGGCAAATATATAGTTAGAAATAGGGGATTTTCTGGTTTTCGGAAAATGCGAAGATTGGCTTAGGATAAGAAGGAGTGGAAATAAGTGTCCAGTTAATTTTCTTACTAAAAACCTTGTGATAATGAACTTTTGATTTAAAAAATTTCACATATTTCTCTTTTAGGTAATTTTGGAATAAAATTATACAAAAATTTTGAGAAACCTGTCTCCTACTATGGGCAGAAGAGCAAGCCAAAAACTTTTAAGTGCCTCATTTCTACCAACCATTAAATGGTGATGGGAGGATACGTTGGCAGTCCTTCAGGTACTTTAGTACGAAATTTAAGAGTAGAATAGAAAATCTTCTCCAGGCTCATTTCAGGATTCGTGTGAATGGGTAAATAGTGGTGTTTGAGGAAAAAATTATGAGGTCGACTAAACGAAAGGCATGGACTATTAGAGCAGCAGGATTTGGAACCGGTTACTTTTCTCACTCTCATGTTTGAGATTCTTCAAATTGAAACAAATCATCCACTATTCTTTCATGTTGAGATTCTACTCGCTTCTTACATTCTTGTAAATATTAATCGGAGTATTTCTACGTAGTACCTAATGACTGTTTACTATCTACTGAAGGGATTCTTAATTTTGAAAGAAATACTAGAAAAAGGTTTTGGCGTCTCATTTCTACCAATTATTGGATGGTGTAGGGTGGGCACATGGATAGTCCCTCGGACACTTTAATGCAAAGTTGGGGATCAAAGTGAAAGAACTTCTGCAGTTTAGTTTCAGGAATTGTGAGATTGATTAAATGAATGATCCAAGGAAATAACTCAAAATACAAACGCAGAATTGACCAGTAAGGTTCTCTCATTTAGATCGATATTGAGGAAGCGATTACATTCTCAATAAAAGACACTTACATCATGGCCGTAGCTATGGGGGGGGGGGGCATTGTGGGGCAATGCGCTACCTTGAAATCACAATGTCCTACTTTAAAAATACCAAAAACTAAGATAAATTATTATAATTAAATTGTTTGTGCATAGTTTGCATCTACTGAAGGGACTCTTTATTTGGAAAGAAATACTTAAGAAGAAGAAGAAGAATTGAATTCTTCTTTTCAATTTACCAGTAACATTCAAGAATTGTTGGATTCATTCACATCATCAGGGAGTTGACTGTTAATGATTTTTTATAGAAATGTATGAATAAAATGTCTCTGTTCTGTCGAACTTAGTGACTGATCTAGGTCTACAGTGTCAGCGGATGATCTAGCTAAGTAAGGCTATTAGATGGTAAAAATAACTGAGACATCAAAATGAGGAAATAAATAGATTTTCCTGAATCTAAAACGGATACACCCAGTTACGGATTTGTTATCCTAAGTTCATTTAGAAATTCCAAACAAATTTAAAACACTTTCAAGTTTCTTCTTTTTGTTGGACGTAACAGAAATTTATCCAAGGTTTGACATTTCAAGGTTTGACATTTTTAAAAATGAAATTTACGTTTTTTAAAAAACTTAACAATGTTACATTAGCTTCCAAGAGTTTTCTAAATTATTATCTATCAATTAAATAAAAAACTTGCTAAAAGTGTTCTTTTATATATTTGTAGCATGCTGCGGTACAGGCCAATTCCATATTTTCAAAATATCGGCCATTATTGAACAATAATGGAAAAAATGACTTAATCTAGTCCTACCTCAAGAATCCTTGCTTCTGATTTGTAATATTTTTAGTATATAATAATAAAATATTAAAAATCTTTCTGTTGTTTACCTAAACGCGTAGACTACGCTCCATTTCTTTTCAAAACAAGTTTTCAAAGTGGGATATTATTTTGTCAAAGTACATTGTCTTTCAAAAGTGACATATTACATCGGCTTAAGTCGGTAATTATCGACTGACATGAATTTTTTAAATTGAAACTAGAAAAAAAAAACGCAATGTAGAGCACCAAAATCATCAAAATCGGTGGATTCCTCGATGAGATATCCACTTAATATATTAAATAATCGCTTTCGCTATTAATATATGTAACTTCAATCTTCAAAAGTAAAAGTTGCTATTCAAATAATTTTCTTCACAAACCGTCGATAAAACCTATGCAGGTATTTTTTTAAAGTACTTAATTATTATTGGAGAGTCAGGATATATATGAAATCTTCAGCAAGAACCTCGTTAGCTATAGTTGCTCATTTTGATATTTGTTTTTGTATCTCATATATATGAAGTTATATTTATTGATACCGCTTTGATCTATAAGATAAAGTACGACAAAATCGATAAATGTTTGATTTTTGAAGCAACCCTAATATAATTAACTTTCATGTAGTACCTATAGAGACCAACTCACTCAATTTATGCTCATCAAGAAGAATGTATTGTAACGACTTTTCTAGTCAAAAGTATTTATTTAATTAACTATTTATTTAACAGTATTTATATAACACTAAACACTAACTTATAACTACTATTTATATGAGAACAATTTACTTATTTATATTATTTGTGTCTATCGGTTATCGTTTTGATTCGCGCACTGATGCTTTCTCACAACTACTGTTTCTCGGTTCAAAGATGATTACTTTATATACACCTTTCGAATTTTCTAGACAGGAACTCGAAGGAATCCTGCTTATTCCCGAATGATGAATAATAATTAGAAAGCCCTCGATCATTCCAGAATTGATCGTGTTACTTGTCGCTGGATAAAGATTTTGTAGCTTGTAAGTTGATAATGATAAAAGTGCCGTACGCTGTGGCTGTGTCGTAAGCATGTTAGCGATAAGAAGTACATGCATACAAATTGTTATCGCACACACGTACGGTGTCACTGGTCGCTACTGTATTGTTTATCGTTTCTTGATGGCGTCAAAATTAACTATGATTTCCTGTGTGGCGATCACATATTTTATTAATGTTTTGTGTTTTTGTAAATATGAATTTTTATTTGTGTAAATAAATGTTTAAATACCCTTTTCTTGTAATTCTATTTCTATACTGTGCCTTTACTGCTCTGTACCTATTCTTCTTTTAATGATAATTTAATTGCCGAAGTACTTTCCTATTAGCCCTTTAACAATTCAACTCTTTGTACTAACTGCATGACGTCTGCAATTCTTTCTTCTGCTTAATTGCTATTTTATGATGGGTTTCTTCGGTGCATTTGGGTTCAATCTCTATTTTTCTGTATTTCTTACTATCAACATTTTCAAATTTTAGTACTTTTCTATTGGGTCCCTACTTTCACTTACATATTTTAAACCCCTCCTTATCTATCTTCCTGTTTTCTTTATTTCGAAACCATAGTTAGTTCTGATCCATCTTTCATATCTTCTACTTTAAGTTCCAACTCTACGTTCCAGTTTAATTTCTAGTTTTCATTTATTTTTGTTGTTAATTAAATAGTTTACCGTTTTCGCGTTAGTTTTATTTCTTCGTTCCATCACCAGAACACTTCTAGTCCAAACCTGAGTTGCGGAAATTAAAATATTTACACAACAAAACCTGAAAAAAAATTGTCGAGCAGAACTACTGAATTTATTTCTTGTGGTACAGCTTGTTTCAAAAGTTATGTATATATTCACTTTTGGCACGTGGACGAATGGAACAATTTAGCAAAACGAAAAATTATACGTAACGAGTATTTGGAGAAATAGGAAAGGGTCCTATAGGTAGGTATCATAAAAAGCGAGCCGACCGAGCGGACACAACTACATTTTTAAACTTTTTGTCCGCTAATCCTCGTTGCTTGCATGTGTTCGAGTGCAACCCTTGTCCAATTTGCTTGGCAAATTGTCTCATTTGTTTTGGCGGTAGCACACGCGGACAAGTACCCAAGGGAAAAATTGCATACCGCGTTCGTGTAACAATGTGTGTTCAACCGCGCGACTCCCGCTAACGGCGTCGATAATAAACCTCTTTTCGGTTGCCGTCAACCAACCCTTTGCGCCTTCTGGGATTTCGACGGGAACGAAACGGCCGACGACGACAACCCCAGACAGCTACTTGGCAACCGAATGATATTTTTCTTATTATAAAAGTAACATTTATTTTTCGAACTTATAGGTATATAATAATAAGTGTCTTGCGATGTTATAAAAAATATAAATAATGTGTCTTCAAACAAGATAAATTTATGGTAAAACAAATAGAAATTGGACAAGATGTTGAAAAGTAAAAATTTACTTCCGAAAACTTTTTAGGTAAAAAAAATGTGAACCGTTACGGGACGCCTAGCAGATGTGAAACATCGAGTTTGCACAAGTACCTAATATGCATGAAAGACAATATTACGACAGGAACTAAATATGGCATAATGAAAAAAACAAATACCACGAATTTTTTCCACAAAATGATGACTATTTATTTAATAAACATTTATTTTTATTAAATACAAAAATTAAAAAAATTATTTCAAGTTGCGACAACTCAATTCTTTTAATCAGTGACTTCAGTAATAGTTATACTTGATGTTGCCTCTGACAGCATTACTGTGATTATTGGTCGAGGATAACTGAAGTATGTTACAAAAGTATTGGACATAACATTATCAAGACATCTAATAAATACAGCATCTATTGTTGTTGCATATCTGGTAGTAGGTTCTCTTGGATTGTTGTTAATTTGCAATTGAAATTCTTTTTGAAGGAACGTAGTTAATGGCATTGATTCATCTTTAGCAAAATTTACATTGAAATCTCCAGCTAAAATTAATGGTAGTTTATCTTTATTGGTTTTAAAAATTATTGAACCTCTGTGACTGTACAGAAATAATTTCTCATGTTAAAATGAAATATCATTCATTTTTTAAGGCTACGCACCTCAAAAGGAAAAAGCGGAACCCTTATAGGATCACTTCGTTGTCCGTCCGTCTGTCAAGACCCTTTTTCTCAGAAACGCGTGGAGTTATCAAGCTTAAATTTATACCAAATACTCAGGTCAACTTTCCCTTGGAGCTGTAAAAAAATCAAACTTCTAAGCCAACGCAATCAAAAGATACAGCCGTTTATGCCGCAAATTTCCGCAAATTTTCGAATCAAAACCTACAGGGTACTTCCCGTGAACTCAGAATCTTAAAATTTGATACGTAGCAACGTCTTATAGCACAGATAAAGGAAAAATTGCGAAAACCGTAAATTTTTAGTTACATCATATAATAAAAATATTTTTAATAATTTTAAAGTTACTACCCCTTTCCTCATGAACGCTTAGAGGTATTAAATTGAAATTCATATCAAATACTCAGGTCTATAATACCTTTAAGCTGTAACAAAATCAAACTTCTATGTCAACGCAATCAAAAGAAACAGCAATTTAAGCCGCATATTTTCAAACTTGCAACTACTCGCAAAGGAATCAAAACCTAAAGGGTACTTCCAGTCGATTTAGAATCTTGAAATTTGGCATGAAGCAATGTTTTATAGCACATATAAAGGAAAAATTCCGAAAACCTTAAATTTTTAGTTACATCACATATGGTATATACAATTTTGTACGGAACCTTCGGTGCGCGAGTTCGACTCGCACTTGGCCGGTATTTTTTTATTAGGTGAAATGTACACAACAATCAGAATTAATTCACTTCCATCTTCTAGTTTACTACAGTAAACGACACCGTCGAACCGAGTGGGAAGACAATCGCATAGGCGCATTGTTATTTATGATTAAAAATATTAAAGCATTTACTAAATTTTTAATCCAGTTGAGAATGCGCAATCGTGTAATTTTCATAGACTGGTAGATAATAAATGTTTTGGAATCTAATTGGACACTTTATCCATTATTGTTAACAAAAGATTGTTTGTATAAACATTAAACTTTATGGTATCTTTTTAAAGCTCAAGATGTGTTAAGAACAGGGTTGGAATAACAAACAGTTTCTTTATTAAACACATGTTTTAAACTATATATATATTTCAATGATTTTAGCCACGTCTATCTGAAAATATCTCCTACATCTCTGTAAACTGTTCAAAACTAACTGAATTTTCAAAAGCTTTTGAACAAAATTTAATATCTCTCAAAAGCTTTAAATTGCATTATTGAACTCGGTTTTTGTTTGAAAAAATGGCTAATGTGCCACACAATATTTTTTAAAACGATACACGGAGTAAACAATCATGAAAATATTGCTATAATTCTAGCAAACATGACTAAAAAATCTGTCAATTATATGGACGATCAGACGCTTAAGGAGATTTTACTAGAAATGTTTAGTCAATCTACGTTCGGTGTTGAGACTGAATTCTAGTAAAATTTACTTGATTAGAAAACATTTTTACAGTTCTTATGACTAATTTTACTAAACTATTCTCATTCTAGTACTTTTTTCTTGACGACACGATAAAATAATCGAGAAGTAGAGAAAAAAAGTCTAGACTTATTTAGCTTGATTATTCTCATACTAATTATTAGAAATAATGAAAAATTGTTTTATACCACCAAGTACATTTTATGAGAATTCTAGTATCATTTACTAGAAAAATTTTGCTTGACTCATCAAGTAGATAATAAAATCATGATTATTTTTCTCCGTGTAATACCACCCTTTCACAATTATACATTATAATGAATAAATGAGATTTTTTTGTAGTAGTGAATGAGATGTTTTATTTTTGTTTTAAACACAGTTATAGACTATTTAAAATAAGTCAATTTAAAACATGTTTTATTTAGATTGTATTTTGAACAGTGTTTAAAACACATGTTTAAAAGACGTTGTTTGAAACATGCCAACCCTGGTTAAGAACCATCGAGACTCCTGAATCAGGACAAGAAATCTCACAAGACAAGAAAAATTACTTTCTTGGTCTTGATTTTCATGTCAAGACAAGAGTTCAACGTCAACATCAAGGTACTTGTGTTGGTTAAATATCCCAGCTGTCGTTTGAATATGAAGTTTGAGAGAACCTTGTTACTGTCTTGTTCTTGGCCTTAAGCTTGTAAGTATATGTAGTATTGCTTTTGGTACTGTGAGTATAAAGTTTTAATCTTAATTTTGATCTTGCTAAAAGTACAAAACTAAGACAAAACAAGGGAAAATAACAAGACCAAAACCATTTTTGGTTATCACCATTACAAATTACTGCATATTTTAATTTTCTTCTAACGCCTCTATCAAATATATTGCAAGAGCCTAAGAACAACGAAAATTTGAGGAAAATGCAGTTTAAATTAATTTAGAATTTAAGTTTTTAAAAACCACTCCTTTTTTAAATTAATTATATGAAGATTCGTGTATTGTTAGTAATGTTTACTTTGTTATTTTATTATTTATAAATAAAAACGATGAGGCTTTTACTTGTTGCAAAATTTATTTAATATGTCCACAATACTTATTTTGGCATACAATGGCTTTTTCAGGTGGAAGAGTGCGTAAACTTAAGCTATATACAATTGTATTATATACTAACTTAAGAAGAGTGGGAGGGGGAAACTTTAAATAAAAGTTTTAATAATACATTAACATTGAACTTATACTAACTTAACAACCTTTTTTTCAAAAGATATTTAAAAGGGGTGAATTATTTACCTCTAGTTGATCATTGAGGATTAGGCCTATTTTATGTAACTTGTTTATCTCTAGTCTCTAGGCCAGGAATGGCGAACCTTTTTTGATGTCCGTGCCACAAAGTCATAAAAATTCTTTTTTAAATAGGTAACGTGCCACAATAAAAGTTCATTCGAAATGTTAGCGTGGTGAAACTATACGTAAGTATAATTAAACAAACAAACAAAAGCAATTCATCTTTAAACAATTTTTTATTAATCAATGTTTTACAAAAAACAAAATGCTAGAAACAAAATTCACGTTAAAAAAAATTGTTTTTAATGTGATTTTTGTTGCTGTACACAAGATGATAAAGATTTAATATCTGGTTCATATTTAGTTAATTTCAACAGTACGCATGCAGAGCTCGACTCATCCGTCATTC